>JACVVK020000149.1:757500-895000 GCA_018292915.2 Batillaria attramentaria
AGCTGTATCAAGAATCTTAGTCTCCTTCCACTGCAGATTTTATTTTTAAAAAGATATTATTGAGCATCCTCCAGGGACTTGCCTCAAATAAGCATTAGCAAAATCACCAATAATATTTCACTGTCATGAGAAAAATGCAGACGTGGTTACAAAACTACTACAGTACAAATCAGCATCCAGAAATCCTTCAAAAAATAGTTCAACATTTCTTGAAAGTCCATGGTTGTGGTAAAATTCACCTTTTCATGTGTGTGGCATTTCGAAGTTGTGGCCAAACAGGAAAACAAAATCAAACCAAAAATAACAGACTCATGGGTGTATAAACATCAAAGACATGACATTACAATGACAAAGTAAAGGAGTGTTAGGTGGTGAATGTTCCAAGAGCCTGTCGTCTTACCGAGGGATACGGTGACAATCAGGCAAATACTCTTCACCTAAGGAGTTCTTATACTGACTGCGGAAGAAGTCTCATTCACTCACAAAAACACTCGTGAGCGCGTACAAAAGTATAGCTGTGTGGAGTTTATTACAGCACGTCTCTGGTGTCACACTGCACTCTCAAGCTTCGCACATATGAGCTTCTCTCGTGCACACACACACACACACACACACACACACACACACATCTCAGAGTCTTATATACAGTTATAGCATTCTAGCACATTCTGAACCTCTATTATGAATGAACCAATCCAAAAATCAAAACGTAAATCACCTCATTACTATTTTAAAAATGAGAAGAATCCAGAATTATCGAGTACATGCCCGCCGATTCTAGGCGTGTTATATAACACCTTCTAATCGTAAACAAGTCATAACAAAGCGATTTGCACGAAATTTCCGGGAGACTCAGACCTTTACCCTGAACGCGTACCGCCTCCCGTGACAAAATTAGCTACAGTCAAAACAAGGTCGCTACTTCTAGAATTTTCGTGAAAAACAAGAGAAACTTCTAGAACAAGGAAAACACAAAACACATTATTGAAACACTATAAAACAAATGTAAACCAAACAAGGAAACTTCTCTGTTCCACTCGACCTTCTAAAAAAAAAACAAAAAAAACCAGCTGTTCTTTCAACATACATGTACAAACAAAACACCAACATAACACACAGCCACGCTCGTAACAAGGAGACACTGTACAACGAAACTGGGTACAATGTAAATGCCAATACTTAACAGATTAATGCCTGGATGAATCTCTCTCGTGCTCTCTGTGTCACACACACACACACACACACACACACACACACACACACACACACACACACACACACACACACACGCACGCACACACACACACGTGCAAAACACAAAAGCTGTGGTATGTTTTGTTTTGTTCCAGTATGTCATGATCACAGCTTTTCTCCAGAGATTGCAGTTTACATCACCAGCTACAACATGGAAGGCAAGCCCACCCAAGGGTCACGGATACTATCAGGGCCCGTATGTGAAAGTCGAGGTTCATTTAACCCACGGCTACGGGCCTAACCCAGACTAGGACAAAAGAAACCCCAAAACAAAATTAAATACAAAAGGAAGCGAAGAAAGAAAGACAAAAATCCTTCTATAACGGTATAGGCACCTTGATGGAACGGACCCGCTTCCTGATTTAAAACAAAAAACAACAGGAAATTTAGGACTAGAGCCAGTTTAGTTTGAGGTTAGACTCTAACCCAGGGCTAAACTCCCTAACTCCGACTTTTACATGCGGGCCCTGGACTTCACAGTGTCATTCCAGCCAGACACATCCCAGTTAGATGACGTCCCAGGTTGACACATCCCACATACAGACATAAAAGTGTGGATGAGTGTTTTCCTTGCCCCAGGAGTACAGGCAGGGCAAACCTGTGTGTGATTTATGCACAGCAATGGTCACACATGCATGCACGCACACAGAAAATATTATAACACAGGGTCTAACAGGGGCTTGTCTTTGTGGGACGGAGTCTAAATGGGAAAAGTCTAGCAGGAAGCGTCTAGGTGGCAGGCGCGTAGGAAGATGCTGAGAGGAAGGGGGGCCCACTGTGTCGGGTGAGCCATACGGCCGGGGTGAAGAAGGGGGGGAGGGGGGGGAAGGTGAGATTTTCTTACATAGAGAGAGAGAGAGAGAGAGAGTGTGTGTGTGTGTGTGTGTGTGTGTGTGTGTGTGTGTGTGTGACTCTGTGTGTGTGTGTGTGTGTGTGTGTGTGTGTGTGTGTGTGTGTGTGTGTGTGTGTGTGTGTGTGTGTGTGTGCCAAGGATTGTGTCCTGCGACAGCAGAGCAGGGGGGCCCCACCACTGGTGGGCCCCCTCTCCTCTTATCAAAACCAAGGGGGGCCCAAAGATATTCGGGCCCCCCTTCCAAAAATCGAACGGGGGCCTGGGCCCCCAGGGCCCCCGTGGTTCCTATGCCCCTGGGTGGGACACGTCTATGTGGGATGTGTCTAGCGGGGATGACACTAGTTGAGCATCTAGACATTAACTGAAGGCCAGCAACAGTGCTGGAGTTCAGGCATAGTCCATGTCCACCCTTGTTTTACCTCAATGGAGGACAGCATCACCAATTGCGAGCCAGCGCGTGCTCTGCAGCAAATCCGCCATTTTTAAAGATGGTGTCTGCAATGTGTTGGTAATTTTCATCCATGTTGGCCACACTCCCTGAGACAGAGAAGAAAAAAAAATTCCTTTAGGTTTCAAGAATGGTAGCTCTGCTTATCTGAACATCCCATCAATACTGAATCCAGAAGCACAAACATGTACACCTGTTCCTATGTGTGCCATGGTGACATGCTGGCCAGCACAAGTGGCATTTCTTTATATTGTTTTTCTTATTTCACACTAGACGTGAACACACAGACAAAAAATACATATTTACGTAACAGAAACAGTTACAGATCAACAGAACAGATGTACAGATAGCCCTAGTCCATATACATATATACACACACAGACATTTCTTATGGCATTTCGGGGAGCCGGGGTAGCCGAATGGTAAGAGCGCTGGACCTCCAATGCTCGGGTCGTGAGGTCGATCCCCGCTGGGGCCACATATTGTGCTGGCTTTTTCATCGTTGCCCCGTCTTTGATATCACCCGTACGTGGTGGAAAAGGACGTTAAACTCCCAAACACCCACCCCAACACCCACCCACCCCACCCTCTTATGGCATTTCTTATTTCTTTTTTTCAAAGTGTATTACACCTTAGCTTTGGGGGGGTAACGGTGGGTTTTGTTTTTCTCGCAGAGAAACATGATGAACAAACTGTGGAACACATCAAAACTGCATAGATATTAAACATACTTAGAATGGTTACAGATTGAAACTAGATCCAGCATACAAAAGAGACAGACAGACAGGCAGACAGAGAGAGACAGACACAGACAGAGAGGGACAGACAGTATGATAATGACACTTAAATATTTCAAGGATGAAAGATTCGGTTTAGAGCGCTTCTGTATTGTCCTTGCTACTACAACAACTTAGTCACATACACAAACTCTGTGTGTCTCTCTGTCTGTGTGTGTGTCTGTCTCTGTCTCTCTCTTTGCGCAGCACTCGGGACGTTCAGTTTTGTGTGATCCCTGACCTACCTTTTGCCAACTCCTGCATGTTTGTCTGCACTCTTCGGTTTGCCTCGTAGCAGAACGTCTTGGCCAGCATGACCTGTTGACACATCATAAGCAATCAGCTCACTGATACTTTTACTGCTACATGTGCAAATTACTAGTACTGCTAGTGCTGCTACTACTACTATTACTACTACTACTTCATGTACTAATTAACTGCTTTTTTAACCCTGGTCTTCATGAATTAATTTGACTTACACTGAAAAAAACATGGAGGCAGTCCAGTATATTCCGGGTTCAGCACTGCCATGGCGGTATTGAGAATGGTATATTACAGCTACCTCTACAGCTTTTTCAGCATAAGACAAATTAATTCAGCAAGACTAGGGTCAAGTACCATATTCCCAATGATGCAGCCGTAAGTATTGTACATGCAGCTTACATGTATAAATGTTACCACACACACACACACACACACACACACACACACACACACACACACACACAGCGCATGGGCAGGCTCCTAGCATAACACCTATCACTCTCTGAATAAGAAGTGTGGTTGCTCACGGCGTATACTTGCAAACCATCACACACGCAACCCTCTCATCCAAACAGATGAATATAGGAACGCCTAGAACCACCACCACCACCACCACCACCACCACCAAAAACAGTAACAACAATAACAACTGACCTCATGTTCAGCATTACGTAGTCCTATGCAGTAGGAACGAGAAGCTCGACTCAGGACAGATGTCATAGCATAGAGATCCATCACAATGTCTGCAAGTCGCTTCAGCTCCATCTGCTGGTCCACCACTTTCTGCTCACATAGACATTGCCATTACCGTGAGTCCAATCAGTTACACAGGCACAAAGAAAAGAAATAAGTGCTTCAAGCCTTGACTGGTACTTCTAAATTCTGCTTTTACAGTGTCAGCATTACCGCATTCCAGAAGCGCCTGAAGACTCATCTCTTGAGTGCCTCACGCCAGTAATCATCTGCAGTTTTTTCTCTTTTTTTCACTATCTTTCCTTTCAAAACCTCTCCCTAAGCGCCGTGAGCACTCAGTTAGGGCGGGGCCATGCACTATATCAAGTCTCCATCATCATCATACTAAGTTTTGTGCCATTGTTGATATCAGTCTAAATACGTTTGCCAAAACACTGATGTCTCTGATCACATTGACAACAACAACTACCAAAAAGAAAAAACAACAACATGTTTCTAATACGCCAAGTTCAATTTTTAAATAGTTTATCAAAGTAACGTTGGACTTACATTACCATGACGAGTGAGAACACTTTCCACGGCCATCTGGAACTGCCCAACACCTTTCTCTAGAGCCATCGCCTCTTTCTGCACACAAGAAAAAGTTGTTGTACAGTGTATTGTACGCTCTGATAATCTACAGTTTTTCTGAAGATCTCCTGCCCTGATCCTCCACCCAAAAGAGGAGTGTGCGCGTATATGTGTATGTGTGCGTGCATGTGTGTGTGTGAGCATGTGTTTCCAATTGCCTCTTGTTTATGTAGGTGTCGATAGAAGTGGTGGTTGCTTGTGCTCCTTCAACTTGTCTCTTCAGACCCCAGTCCCCCCCCCCCCAACCCCAAACCAACCCCCTCCCCCCCACCCTTTCCCCTGTCAACCACACCCTCAGAAATCACTGACAGTTTTAAGTTGGGTTTTGTTGTTGTTGTTGTTTTTGTTTTGTTTGTTTGCTTGTTTGTGTTTTTATATTTTCAGTCATCTTGTACATTTTCAAAAGAAAAGTGGTGGAATCAATTGGGGGTGGGGTGGGGGGTGGGGGGGGGTATTCAAAGTATCACATGCATGAGCAAAGCAGACATTTAACAACACTCACCTTAAATGTAGGGTGAAGATCCTCATTCAAGCGGAGTTTGGCAGCCGGACCGCCAGAGGTTCGGGATCGCACCCTCGACCAGGCTGTTGAAATCACTAGGCCCGGATTGTTCAGTGGATTACGGAGCTTTCTGACAGAAAAACAAAACACGACATATGATAGTAAGGCCCAAGAAGTAAGAAAGTCTTCTGCGTGGGTACGCTGACCTGTTCTGACTTTTCTGGAAGCTGAACGTTTTGTTTGTACTCTTTTACCATCTCTCAGCAAATGCCAATGTTCTTCTTGACCGTACGTTTCTCAATTGTTACTTGGCAAGTATACCTTAATTTTAAATGAAGAGTCTTCCTGGAATGGCCTTATCACTGTCTATCATCATGACAGATTCGGTGCCTCAAGTGTTTGTAGTTTCTTGGAAAACTGTCACAGACACACAACTGATAAAAAACGAAAAGGGTCATAACAGCGACTTACTTTCTTTACACATGTGAGAAAAGAAAGTTCTAACAAATATCAGAAGAAGTGGAAGACCTACTTCACAAGTTCCTTCAGCTGTTTCCCTGCATGCTGTAAACCTTGGAGTGCAACAAACAGCCGAAGAATCTCATTGGTTCCCTGAAAGGATGACAGGGATAGGTGATTGCTTTTTCTTTTCCTTTTTTTGGGAGATGTAGTTTCTTGTACTATGATACGTTTATTGTGTGCTTGCTATTAGATATGTTACATCAATTTTCAAAATAAATGAACAATTCTTGTGTTTTTATTGCACAAGCCAGTGGTATGCATGTGAAAATAGGTGTGTGTGTATGTGTGTGTGTGTGTGTGTGTGTGTGTGTGTGTGTGTGTGTGTGTGTGTGTGTGTGTGCGCGTGCGTAGGCGTGTGTGTGTGTGTCTGTACACGTGTGTGTGTGTGTGTGTGTGTGTGTGTGTGTGTGTGTGTGTGTGTGTGCGCGTGCGTAGGCGTGTGTGTGTGTGTCTGTACAAGTGTGTGTGTGTGTAAGCGCACCTCAAAGATAAGCAGAATCCTAGCATCACGCAGGTATCTCTCATACGGATATTCCTTCATGTAGCCAAGACCCCCCAGGATCTGCAGACACTCACTAACGCACGTCCAGCATCCCTCAGAACTGAACACCTGTCACATAAACCACAAATGCTATAATAGTGATAATAATAATGTCAATTGTAGTGTTGCTTTACCCAAAGTGTGTGTCTTGCAGCCTGCGAGTTGTGGGTCTGCCTGTCTGCAAGTGCGTGTCTTCCGTGTCTGTCAGTGCATGTCTGTTTGTGTGTGTCTGCCTATCTGCGAGTGTGTGTATTGCTGTCCCCGTGTCTGTGAGCGAATGTCTACCTGTCTTGCAAGTGCACGTCTTTCTGTCTGCCAGTGTCTGTCCGCACAAAAATAAACTTGTTCACTACAGACAAACAGCAACTGCAGATCACTGCCTACCTTGACCATGGCAGCCTCAACAGCACAGTCCGGTTCCTCATACATGTCGATAATGCCGGCTGTAAGATAGGCCATGCTCTCCATAGCATAGGCTGTCACTGCCATTCGCGCAAATTTCTCCTGAAAGTACACATCATATTATACTTTAAAGGTCCATCTTCTAACATACCTGGGCTCACTTATAATGCTAAGTTGACTTGGTGGTGTCGAAAAGCCCCTCACTAGCTAGCACTGAACTGACAGAAGGCTAAAGGCGATAGCGCATCGTGCCACACACATCCGTCCACACATATTCGTCTCTACTCCTGACCAAGACGGTCTCCACGTGTTGTGTCTGACTTGATTAGTAGCTGGGCTTTGGGCTCCTATACCCAGAAATGGCTCTATTTAAGTATTTTGCACACATCTTCATGATTTTATGCATTTGCCAATCAATATCATCATCAGGGTAGGTGGATTTGGGGGACTGGAGTAATTGACATGTGTCACTTGAATGTACTATCAGTGGAAAAATTATTTAGCACATGTGATGCTCACCTTTATCAATCCAAATTCTGAAAGATGTTTGCCAAACTGACGTCTTGTGGTGGCATGCTCCGCAGTCCACCCTGACATAAAACGGAACATGTAAGTAACAGTCTGGGGAATTGCTGACGAACAAAACCACTGAAGAAACTGAAACGGTAATGACCGCGAAGTGGTTACAAGTTAAGCAAATAAAAGCGACATAAAAGGGACAGAAACCACTTAACTTTGACAAAGGACGGCACAGGTCAACGTTTCAGCTTTCGCCTTCTTCAAGACATAAACAAATGGGACATAACTTCAACAAACAAACAAAAGGTAACTCTGCGGACGTACTGACATACACGGCGCGGGGGGAAAAAAAAAGAACAAAAAAGAATAGTTCTTTTCTGCCCAACAATTTTTTTTTTTTTTCACACACAGTCCATGGTCTTTTGTCACCAAAGGATGGGTGTTGTGATATTTTTACCATTTTTTCTGGTCCTTTTCTTGCCCACCGTTTTTTTTTTTTTTTTTAAACCACTGAAACCTAGACTGCAGTGCAGAGGCCGCGTCCTGTTGGGGGAACACAGGGGCAATGTCCCACTTAAGAAAACAACTTTTAGCAGTTTTAAAAGCATTAAGTAGCCTCTCCTGGCATCCAAAAGTAAAATACTGCTTTCATACTGACAAAATGAAGTCAGACTGTCCCATATGGCATTTACAGTAATGAATCAAGATACTTGACTGTGTGTGCAAACCTTTTCCCTCCTCCCTTTTGTTTGGCTGAAAGGATAGGAAATTTGGCTGAAAATTGCCAAACGACTGAAATTCCCCAGCCTGAAGTAAGGCAGACATGACATAAGCACTGCTAAGTGAAATATAATCTGTTCCAAAACACACACACACACACACACACACACACACACACACACACACACACACACACACACACACACACACACACACACCATCTGTCACCAGCACAGTCCACACACACACACACACACACACACACACACACACACACACACACACACACACACACACACACCATCTGTCACCAGCACAGTCCACACACACACACACACACACACACACACACACACACACACACACACACACACACAAGCCATCTGGCATCAACACAGTCCACACACACACACACACACACACACACACACACATACACACACAATCCATCTGTCATCAACACAGTCCAAATACACACACACACACACACACACACACACACACACACACCATCTGTCACCAGCACAGTCCACACACACACACACACACACACACACACACACACACACACACACGCACACACACGCCATCTGGCACCAACGCAGTCCACATACCTATCAACTTCTTGAGGATACCTGCTCCTGAGCTCCCCATGCTGAAACGTCCGCTGTTTAAGATATTCATTGCCAGCTGAAAACAAACACACGTTGAGATTGATCAACCACCAGCTCACACTAATTCCTTTCATCCAAACTCAAACTCACAGACAACAAAGAACTAATTGTACAATGCACAACTTAACATAAAATTATCAGCAAACTCTGAATTATAACGAACATGAAGATGAAGATGTTCATGAACTAGCAAAGATTTAACACAAATATATACCTGCACATGACAGACACGTAATTGCCATCAATAACTTAGCCTCTGCTTCACAACACAGAACTGTCTGGTCTTATTTTGAATTCATCTGCATCTGGTCTTGCGCCGTTTTTTAATTCACCTCTGGTCGCTGTTTGTAATTCTTGCATACGTCTTAGGTCATAATTTATTGTTTGTTTAGCTTGGGCCGAACTTATGTGATGTGCTTTATAAGTGTGATATCACGGTACCTAGAGCTTGGCTTTAAGGGATCGATGCCCTTGTTATTACATGTATGTATCATTGTTATTTTTATTATCATTCTACACATTTGCTGGTACAAGTACTAACCTTGAACCCACTTCCAACCTCACCCAGTACATTTTCCACTGGCACGGGAGTGTTGTCAAAGTGAACCTCACATGCTGCATTACAAAAAAACATAAAAAGTTTAATAACAAAAATATTGCCACCCTCCTCTGCCGATCATTCGGTGAAAAAAAAAAAGGACAAAATACTGTGATACTGTGCAGTGCAGCTCTTGAGAACAGTGCATGTAACACTGAAACACTGTACACTTACTATTTGATCCGCGGATGCCGAGTTTGTCTTCAGGTTTGCCACTGGTGACACCTCCAAACGCTCTCTCCACAATGAAGGCTGTTACTTTGTCCTTTTTCTCACCCTGCCAAAAAAAGAAAGACATGAGAGAACAGGGTTAAATAGTTACTCAATCAAAAAAAGTGGAGTCACAAGCAGTTTACTTACAGACTCATTTACAGTGCCTGTCTTGCCTTTTGTGTACACACAATATTATGCATGCACAAAAAAAGGACAAAAACATTGGTACTATACTAATGGTGATGCACTCTTCAAGGGTTAGCAGACATCATGAGCACAGTCACTCAATGACTGTTTGCCCCAAAAGTAAAGGTGTTCTATCCTTTATTCACCTCTTGATAATTTCTATACATTGTACCAAAATGCCACACAAACACGGACACATCAGCAACTGAATTTATCATCATGAGTAAAATGTGACCTACGACCGACCCCCCGTAGTGTAGTGGTTAGCACTTCGGACAATGGACCGGGAGACCCGGGTTCAGGTCCCAGCCGAGGCAAGCAGAATTTTTCCTGCCTAGGTCGGCTCCTACCCAAAGCAGGTGTGCTATGGGCCCTGTGGGGAGACTGTTGCCACACAGCCGAGATTCACCCAATTCACGGGTGTGACTTTAGGGGTGCTTCCCTTGTTATGACAAGTCTTATGATGTGGATGACTACACAGCCGGCACCACAGGTGCCGTAGTTTCCGGGGCTGGTTAATGCCGGGATATTTATGACAGGAAGCATGGAATGCAGCCCTGTCCCGCAGTCCCAAACCACACGGACCTCCATAACATCATCTTACTATCATCCTCATCTCCATCATCATGCATAATAAAAATTGCCCCAGCTTCCGAGCCTTCCATGGTCGATGGATTCCACCCATTACCTGGGAGGAACACCACTGGAACTGGCAAAAGAGTTGGGGCAGCAGCTAAAAAAAAAAAAAAAAGGGGGACCTACATTCACTTCAACTTCGGTCTTTGCGAACACAGTGAAAACATCCGCAGTTCCGCCATTTGAGATCCATATCTTGCCTCCATTCAGAAGGAAGGTCTTGCCATCCTCTGACAGTGTAGCTCGAGTCTGAATTGAGGCGGCATCACTGCCACTAAAAGTAAGAGAGAAGTGAAAGAAAGTATGAATGTAAATGTCCAGCTGAAGTGCTGCAACTGAATCCGTCAAACCGGATATGGCCTGAACAACTTAGAATAAAATAAGAAAAGCACGTCTCTGGACAAAAACTAGATTTAACTGTTTCTGTGGACTCAAATTATTCATCACTTTCCAGGGGGCATTTCTGGCACCCTAGAAATACTCAGGCTGGGAAATTGCTGAGGATAAAAAAGACTGAAAGAAACCTAGGGCGAGGTCCAGGGGCAGTACCCTGCTCAGGAACCACAGGAGCAAAGCCCCACTTCAGAAAGCAAATTTTAGTGTGTTTCAAAACATTTAGTAGCCTCTCCTGGCATCCAGACCTGAAATACTGCCGCGATACTGACATGGAACAACTATAAAATGAAGTTAGAAAGTCCCATATGTGACATTACATGCATCATCATACAATATGACTGTGTGTGCAGCCTTTACCCTCCTTCCTTATCTTGGCGGAAACTTTGATTTCTTTGGCTGCAAGGATAGGAAATTTGGCTGAAAACTGCCAAATGACTGAAAATTCCCCAGCCAGAATACTGAAAGAAGCAGAAAAGCATCAATAAATCATCTCATGTCCAAGGATTTGTTCAGAAGTAGAGATTACAAAGAAAATTCGATGGGAGACAAATCATACTGACCTTCCTGGCTCTGTGAGGCAGAAGGCAGCGGTCATCTCCCCAACAGCAAGCTTTGGTAGATATTTCTGCTTCTGTTCCTCATTACCAGCAATCAGGATTCCCTAAACCAAACCAAACCAAATATGGTACAATGGTACACTGAACCATTCTGCTAAATTTCTCTGCTGAGGTGAACTCCACACAGGTCTCTTTTTACTTCTTTTTTTCAAGATTCAAGATTTTATTTTCCTTTTTCCCCTGTTGGGGTATGGAGGATACAAAAAGAAAAGAAAATTCAAATAAACCAAGACCACATAATTATACAGAGAACGATACGACAGAAGATAATTATATGTACAACATACACATAATCTATACACCGGACAGCGCAACCATCTATGAAACCTCTGAAACAGCTAACACACACACACACACACACACACACACACACACACACACACACTATACCGTCCTACTCGCTTTCAAAAATTTTGCTAGAGCAAGGGCAACTTGTTTGGATTTTGATCCCAACAGTTTACAAAGATTGTACGTCGATTTGACTCTGAGGAAACGAAGTGGTATGTGCTTGTTGCGCTCCTCTTGAAACGCCGGACATTCTAGAATTAAATGAAATTCGTCGCCTATTGCAGTCATGTCGCATTTTCAGTTTTTGTTGTTTAGTTTTTTGTTTGTCTGCTTGCTCTTAAAAAAAAACAAAAACCGGCCCCCGTAGTGTAGTGGTTAGCACTTCGGACCATGGGCCGGGAGACCCGGGTTCGAGTCCCAGCCGAGGCAAGCGGGATTTTTCCTCCCTAGGTCGGCTCCTACCCAGAGCGGGTGTGCTATGGACCCAATGGGGAGGCTGTAACCACACAGCCGAGATTCACTCACTTCACGTGTGCGACTTTGGGGGTGCTTCCCTTGGTATGACACGTCTATGACATGGATGATTACACGGCCGGCACCGCAGGTGCCGTAGTTCCCGGGCCTGGTTAATGCCGGGATATTTATGACAGGAAGCGAGGAATGCGGCCCTGTCCTGCAGTCCCAAACCACACGGACCTCCATAGCATCATCTCACCATCATCCTCATCTCCACCATCATGCATAATAAAAATTGCCCCAGCTTCCGAGCCCTCCGTGGATTCCATCCATTACCTGGGAGGAACACAACTGGAGCTGGCAAAAGAGTTGGGGCAGCAAAAAAAAAAAAAATGCTTGAGGCAATAGTTGAATTCATTTTGACCATGTGGACATAACTGTGGTCTGTTCAAATTTCCATCTGGTTAAAAGAACTCGCGCCAAACAACTAATACATCTGACTCACCTTCAGTCCAATCGCCTGGTGTGCAGCGAGTGTGACAGCAATGGAGCCATCCTGTGATGTGATTTCAGCTATCCTGGCATACTTTGTTGCGTTCAAGCCAAGACCTCCTGAAAAAAGAAAAAAAAAAAGAATGTCAATCTTGAAAGACCCATCCCATCTGGAGAAGCGTAGGAATACGCACCAAATTTTTGTGGGAATAGTCAAAAGCCTTCAGCCCTGGACCGAAATGAATAGTTCTACTGACAACTGTCGGCGTCACAAAGCATAAGAAATCGCAACTTGTGGACACTTTTACAAGACTGACTGACAAGCACAACTGTTCCAAAACAAAAGCTGACTTCTGTGACACCTAGTGCGCCTTGAAACTTACAAAACACATGGATGATTTTAAATGACTATTGTTTCTAAGCATTACTGACCATACTCCTGTGGAATCTGCTGACCAAACAATCCAAGCTCTTTGATGGCCTGTAGTGTCTCCTCCGGTATTTTGGCATTCACGTCAATCGCCTTGGAATCCACTGGTGAAAACAATGGCAATTTTTTGTGAACGAGACCGGCAAAATGAACACTAGAAACACTGTAAACCATAAACATTAATGACTAAGCTCGAGTAATCCAAATGCAACAGTTAAGGTAAGGTTGGTTGTCATTTTGTTTTATAACTTTTTTTTTGGTGACCCAAAGTTAACACACCTGTGCTGAACTATTGCACTGTCACTGAATTTTAACAAAACTTTTTTTTTTAACCATAAGTGCAGCATCTGTCCTCAGTATTATGATGAGCTGCTTTATGTAAAAGACCGTGATTGTCCAAGGTGGGGGTCAATCTTATTGTTGTCCGAGAGGCTTCTCAAAATTCCCAAGCGCAACTTTAAATCCTATGGCTAGCGCTGTTTCAGTTTTGTTGCACCAACCTTTTGGAATTCCCTGCCAGCACATCTGAGAAATGCGCCCACACTGTCTGTTTTTAAGAGCAACCTTAAAACGTTCCTCTTTTGTAAAGCTTTCCAGTACTGAATTTCCCGTGTCAGCAGCTACTCAGTTTCACCAGTGTATGTCTATCCACTTTTTGTAAAATGTGCGTGAGTGTCGGTGAGTGATTGGCGCATTGAGTTTATGCCAAAGAAATGCGCCATACAAATGCCATTTATTATTATTATTTTTTATTATCATCACCTGACTCAGTGAAGAATCGTTCCAGTGGCTCCACCATTTGGTTCAGCTCATCATATTCCTCCTTGTCACTGATCTCAGGGTATACCAGCATTTCCTGTTTTGAAAAATTACATTTGAATTATAAAGTTCACTTACATCAAATTATTAACTGAAAGATAAAGGTGTGTGTCAGGCAAGCAAAAACTTTGCAGACAATCAAGTCCAACATCAGAGGCCTGGTCTATTGAGGAAGTCAAGGAGAACATACGTGCCATGGTCTTGAAAGAAGACAACTCGCTGACATCACACCATATGCGGTTGACCAGGGCATCCCTTAGCTATGCTAACACATCGGTCCAAGCAGACCAGGTGTTTTCACAATTCTGGCACTGCTCGCCCCAAGCTGGTCTCGGGGAAGCAATTAACTGCTCCTTCAAGTTCTCAAACCAGTTCTCAATTTTACTGTCAGATATATACCTTGAATTTCCACTAGCTCCAGTTTGAGTCTTTGTAACCAACATCTTCGGTGAAATGTCTCATGGAAATACATTTTTTAAAAATAAACTTTATCTCAGTTTTTTGTTGCTGTTGTTTTGTTGTTCTATCTTTATTCCTTGTAATTTTTTAAGACCCCAAAAGTGGTGCATCCCCAGGCAAGCAGGGTTTAAAAAAAAGGTGCATTATCAATGAGTTAAATAACTAATATATAGTTAATATGCACCACTTAGCAATGCTACCCTGTTAACATGCACAGAAACCAGTTGTGTCATAAATCTAAGTTTTAATTGTGCACTTCCTTCACCGTGCCATGGTTATCTCTTTTGGTAACTTGGCCATAGATCTTGACAGATGTACATATCTAGGGTGCAATTCGAATGTCAATGAGCTCTCTCATTACAGTCAACCTAAATCAGTACATGGCTTCTCCCCCCCCCCCCCCCCCCCCCCAACAATCTACCTAACAGCTAAGCGTTTAATTCATGTGCACAACAGTACCTTGTCAAAATTTCCCAAGAAAAGGTTTTTGGCGAAAGGCGCATTTGTTTTGGGCTTTCTGTCCTTTGCTGTGGTGATCTGGCTGTCCCCGCCTGCTGTTGCCGGCTGGCTGGTCGCCTGTGACTGTAGCCCATCAGCAGAAGCAGTGGACCTAAACCTTGCGAACCCAGCTGTCTCTGCACCATTGCTCTTTTTTGCAAGGTATACAAGTTGACGGGTGAGAAGGCTTCTTGTGTACATCTCTTCTGCTCGGTGATGTGAGTGGGAGACACTTATCGGATAGCCGACAGAGTTTTATGTTTACGTGTTGTGTAAATGCCGTAGAGCAAAGTCCGAATTCTCCAACTTGGAAAACCACGAAGGGTCAACTAGAGGGAGATATCTGTACATTGTGTTTGTTGAAAATAATGTGAGAGTTAAAACATCTTGATGTAAAAACTACGACAAAGTTACTCCATACCGTACGTAAACAATTCTTTTCTACGTGCTAATTTGAAGAGTACGTTTACGTATCGTGGTGGATGAATATTAGACTAAAATAATTAAATTTATCGCAATAACTACCACTTGGATGGCTTCTGATTGACCAGTGTGTTAGATACTCCGCGAAAAGGTTCGTCGTTAGTACAGTAAAGCAGAAAAGGTGCATTTTTGGGTATAAACTGGTGTTTATTTTAAGGGACAAACCTTCCTTCAGATTGAGACTGGTGGATTTATCTCATTATTTGCGCTACTAGCTCGACTTCCTACTTGGGCTGGTTTTCGTTTCAATTTCTCTTAGGACAACTAAAGGGTGTATGTCACTCGTGTGTGTGTGTGTGCGGCTGCGCTCGCGCACAACCATGGCAGTACCGTTTAGACTAATATATATGTTATGCGTAATTTCTGAAACTGCCCATTTCATGAAATACGCACGATTTAGCTGATTTCATGAAATACGCAGCAAAATTGCGCGTTTCATGAAATGGCCAAATTTACTGGCCATTTCATGAAATGACTATGAGCAAAACTTTGTTGCATATTTCACAAAATGCGCATTGGAGAATTTGAGAGTCCAACGTAGACATCGTGGATGAAAACAAACAGTTGCAGTTTGAGGGTTGAATTTTTCGAGTCAGTCAAGTTATCCTCAATAAACTATCAGTGACATGAAACACTTAATGGACGGCAGGCACTAATTCAGTATATGGAGTCCATGTGCAGACTGTACTCAGTCTTGTTTGATTTTGCAGTTACTTTGTGGATGACAGGCACTCATGCAAAGATTGAAACACGAACATCTCTTAGTAAGGCAAGAGCCTTTGCATTGATATCTCTTGTAGCCGTGTCCGTTTCCAATGGACAGAACTCTCACAGCACTCCAAATGGTCAGTTCTGTAGCAGTAGGAACATCCTCAACCTTTTTTTTTTTTTTTTTTTTTTGCTGCCCCAACTCTTTGCCAGCTCCAGTGGTGTTCCTCCCAGGTCATGGGTGGAACCCACAGAGGACTCAGAAGCTGGGAAAATTTTTATTTTTTTTTAATGCATGGTGATGGAGATGAGGATGATGGTAAGATGATGCTATGGAGGTCCATGTGGTTTGGGACTGCGGAACAGGGCCGCATTCCACGCTTCCTGTCATAAATATCCAGGCATTAATCAGGCCCGGGAACTACGGCACCTGGGGTGCCGGCCATGTAATCATCCACATCATATGACGTGTCATACTAAGGGAAGCACCCCCAAAGTTGCACCTGTGAAGTGGGTGAATCTCAGCTGTGTGGCAACAGCCTCCCCATTGGGCCCATAGCACACCCGCTCTGGTAGGAGCCGACCTAGGTAGGAAAAATCCGGACTGCCTTGGCTGGGACTCGAACCCGGTTCTCCTGGTCCGTGATCCGAAGTGCTAACCACTACACTACGGAGACCAGTCACATCGTCAACTTTTAGTAAAACTTGCTTTGAAAATTCCGCTTGGGATGTAGAAAGCCAGCCTTGAAAGGCTTTGGTCCTGACCTTCACATGTCCATTAATGTTATTCTCTAGGACAACTCCAGTCCGACTGAGGGGAATCACCTCTCCCTCTGTTGAATTCTGACACTGGAATTAACACATTGTCTCCCACCATTATCTGGCTGCAGTTGTTCGTCTGGCTATGTCTGTGGTTGTCTGTCTGTGGCTGTCCATCTAGCTCTGGCCGTTCTGGCTGCGGCTCTTTGGCCTGCTCCTGTTCTTGTCGTTCCCAAAGCATTTCTTCTACATCTTCTTCCAAAATCCCACCACTCAGTTTTTCAAGGAACTCGTGTCGAAGAACAGAGTTTAATGGTCTGCAATCTCAGCAAAAAGCCGCAAACATCGCGTTTTTTAAAACTGCGACTCCTTTGACTGTGCATGTTCCAGGCAACTCTATCATTCCTTTGTGCATATTCCAGGCAACTCTATCACAGTTGGAGAGTTTTCAGCGCTTCAGGGACCCTTATAAAACTGGAGCACGAGTTTGCCGTGACATTATTTGGCTTTTGGTCAGTGAGCGAGACACATCGCTACAGTGTCTAGCGGATGTTGAGTGCTGCACGATCTTTCTCGCTCAGTGTCAAAAGGCAAACTGAGCTGTGAAATCAGGCTGCCCTTGGCTTTTATTGGGGTTTCAGGGACGCTGAAAACTCTACAACTGTGACAGAGTTGACTGTGCTTGCACGGTTGACTGTAAATTTTTTTCTCACTCTGGAAAGCTTTTTTTTGGGAACTTAGATCTTTAAACCTTGTCGCGCACTTTGTTCAAACATCGCCTTGAACGGCTCCATCCCAATGGCTTCGCTGCACGACGTATTCATTTGCCACTGTACGAACTTGATACCAATGGACCACTTGGAACTGTTCTTGTCGGGGTCGGCCCGCAATTGCGTGGGTCCGCTATTGCGCGGGTCTGCTATTGCGTGGGTCCGCTATTGCGCGGTGACTGTTTGTCATTCAACCAGTCTCTCAAAACAGTGTAACAGAAATACCCAAAGCCAAGAGACGCAGCCTACAGAATACTGTGCTGACAATCATTCAAACTTGTTCCAAGTCGGTTTTTTGTTAAATTCTCTCAAATGTTCTTTCCCTTGACTACTGCTATTGCGCAGGGCCACTATTGCGCAGGGCCGCTATTGCGCTTATTTTCATCTGTTATAATGTATGTCATATATACTTTGGTAGCTCGGGGAAAATATCTCAGATCATGTGCTGTGACTCTCACGAGCACCAAAGTGATAGAAAACAAATTTCAAATTTATCTATAAATGTTACTTTGGTCATTTAATAAAGAGTTTACGATGTATTTTATTATAAAGAAGTAGAAAAACAATGAAAACACTCATTTGTCAGATTTTTACCAATACCGGCAAGCCATCCATAATACTACGTGTACATTGACTGTCACCGTATATAAGCATTTTGATATATATATATATATGTATACTTCATTTCTGTTTATTTTAAATGATAATAAACCATTGGCAAGTGGCATAACAATTGATTTAAGTAGTACAAGAATCTGTTTATGATTTAGACCAGCTGTTTGTTATTATCACGTAAGACGTCGAAGCATTAAAGCGCGCCTTTAAGTTAAGGGCTGTAACTCTGGTGCATCCCAGTGGATTCTTGGGAACATTTTTGAAATACAATCAGTTAGTTAGTTAAGGCTTAACGCTGCGCAAGCAACAAAGACTAATTCTGACGCGGCTAACTGATGCCGGGTTGAAATACAACCAGGACATCCTAGGAAGACATTTGGCACCATCGTAGTACATTCCTTGGGGGGGGGGGGGGTTGCACGGTAGGCCCCGTCACCTTGGCAACTATTCCGCCTCTTATAGATGATAATCATGTTCGTATATTCCGCTTCTTATAGATGATATGTTCGTAGGTCGCGCAATAGCGGACCCGCGCAATAGCGGCCCTGCCCCTCCTTGTCACGCATCCACGCTGTCAAGCTATCTTTCATGAACGTTCACAGTGCACAAAAGCACATAAGTGAGCACTCATCAAGACAGCCTCAGCTACCGCCAGACGAACAGCCATAGTGGAATATGCAAAGAAAATTTTGCTAAAAGTTGAGGGTGTATATCACTGTCAATTTAAGTGTCCCATTTCGTGAAATGAGGAAACTTGCATTGTATTTGACTCTCAAATTCTCCAATGCATATTTCGTGAAATTCGCAACAAAGTTTTGCTCATTTTATGAAATGGCCAGTAAATTTGGCTGTTTCATAAAATGCGCAATTGCTGCGTATTTCACGAAATGAGCAATATCGTGCGTATTTCATGAAATGGGCAGTTCAGACAATCGAGGGGTTTTAAAACAAGTGTACCCATCCAGGTTCCATGGGAAACCAGTATTATTTGGGGGGGGGGGGGGGGGGGGGGGGGCAGGGGTGTCGTTCTTTTCTTCCCACCAAGTCAGAATTTCCTTTTTGAAACCATAAAGGCAAGACTTGGAACAGCATGTTTACAGCAGCTGTACATGTATGTATGTACACTGTATAATTTTCTCTTCAAGGTCTTTTTGGGTTTTTTTTTTGCAGGTTCACAATGCCAGTTAAAAAAGGACGTCTAAGACCCCAAGATCGAATAAGGATCACAAAGAATTATCCATACTTGCTGGAAACTCTTGATCCGGATGAATTTATGGATTACCTAATTAGTTCCTTTGTACTCGACTCGGATGACCGTGACTTGATTAAAAATGGTGACCCCAAGACAAGAAAGGGCCGCGTCGAAAGATTTCTTCAGATCTTGGAAAGGGCAGGTAAGACAAAACCCATTCATTCAAAGAGAGAAGAAATGACTTGCATAAATTGCAAGAGGCTATTTTCATGATCATCATGCCCACCTGCCGTTAACCACCTAGAGTTTGTGTGATGTTTCGGCGGTGGTCACATTATTATTAGTTAAGGCTTAACGCCGCGCAAGCAACAAAGACTAATTCTGACGCGGCTAACTGATGCCGGGTTGAAATACAATCAGGACATCCTAGGATATTATTTCATGCTTTTGACAACTGTTAATGATTGACTGAGCGAAACATAAAAGTAACATTCTTTAGCTGGGATTTGTTGTTCTTTGAAACAGAGTTTATTTCTTGTTCTGAAGTTCATGATTTTGGAGGGGTTTTCTTTTTATATTATTTGAAAGAGAATAATCATCCAAGTCCATATCTATTTATATATGCTTACCATTCTTATATTTTGCAGGTGAAGATGCTTATGGTAAGTTCCTAAATGCACTGGAAGCGTCAGGAAATGATCACGTTGTGAAAAAGTTACAGGAAACAGACATCAGTGATGTGAATACTGGAGGTAAGTTTATTTTCCACCATGCAATATCGGTTGTTACATGTGTGTGTTGTTGTTGGGATTTTTTTTTTCAATAAAATATTCATGAGATAAGCGATTACATTTTACCATAGCTTTAGTTTGGTTTCAACATTTTTTTGGTAATTGAAGGTCTAGACAGTTTGACCTGAAGCGCTGTAAAAAGATCCTGTCCTGCATGAACACTACTATGTTCTTAGTCTTGCTCCAAGCACTGTGTTCATGTTTACGCAGACTACAGAATATTTCACACAGAAAACCACAAATGCGCATGTTTGCAGATTGAGAAACTCGGGACAAAATGTAGAAAGCTGCTGCAGGGAAGGTTGTTACCATTGTCTCATGACAGTGAATTGTGCTGTGCTCATACACACAGGAATGACAAGTGCACAAGTGTTATTCTTGCATACATACTTGTACTCGTTGTAGTTCACATTCTGTTTCAGGCAAAGCTTTGTTAGTTGAGAGATAGAGAAATTGAACTGATGGACGGCCTTCATTTGTCCAGCAGGTTCGTTTTCTTGGATAGACGATCTTCCAAATGAGATTAAAAACCAGCGTGTCACTGATCAGCATGCCAGCAGGCTTTCTGCTGCTTTGGGGAACAACTGGCAGCAAGTGTTTTTTGAACTTGGTGTCAGACAGGCAAAAATCCAACAGACGCAAGATACTTACAAAAACTCAGTGCCGACGGCCATTACAACGTTGCTGATCGGTTGGCGACAGAAAGAAGCCAGCAGAGCTACGTTCCTGGCCTTGCTGACAGCACTCCGGCAAGCAGATGATCGCTGCACAATTGAGTGGGACTTGGTTCAGTCTATTGTGGAAGGGAAGACATGATGATGTTTGTGAGTGGTGAAACAAACTTAAATTTTCAAGAGCATATTAAGCGTGTGTGGTACATGGGAGTCCATTCATATCATTAAGTGTCCTCCCAGAACCTTTTTTTTTTTTTTTTTTTGCTCTCGCTCTCTCCCTAACACAGCTGATTGTGTTTATGGTTTTGCAGTTTGAATACTTTGTAAATCCGTCAGAAGTTGAAATTTCAACAGGACATAACCTTCACCTTATGGTGCTAAGAACTTCATTGGCCTTTGAATGTGGATGATTTTTATTTTTGCACCCGTGCTTTTTACTTAGGGAATGTTGTATGTGGATGACTTTGGCACCCATGTTTTTCATCCAGGGAAATCAGCACTTAGCCCAATGTATCAGTTGTTTATTGTTTGTTTACAATGTAAAGGTTACGTCTTTCTTTTTTTTTTTAGATGACAGGGAATACCGAAACACATCAAAATTTCAGTGCAAGATCTTTGTAAGTAAAGAAACTATCATTTGATACTGCCAGAATGGCTGACCATGTTGTCCAGACCATCCGCTAAGGTTAACTGTATGCTGTGCATGTGGTTTTGAGATTTTCTGTCTGTACAGATTCTGAATCAACTGCATTTTTGATGCAGTGTTGTAATTGTTTGCATGGACATATAGATATCCTGTAAGGATGCATAATTATTATTTCACTTTTAGAAGAGTGTGTACAGTGCTAGACTGTATGTGCACCACTACTAACATAGAACGCTGTCAGAAACTTTTGCAGCACTCTTTTTATTGTAGACAAGAGGACTTACATTTAATGTAAACATGTTTGTGAATTGAATCATACTAGTTGGGATGAATGTACTTTTTAAAGTTTTAGGTACATTTGTAGAGTTCTATTAGTCTTTCTGGCTTGGCTTTAACGTCTATTATGTGGTTTCAATGTTCTACATGGGAACGGCAACAACAAAAACAGGATGTCCGTTGTTTGAGGTTAGAAACGCTTTTGGTGTGCTTGGTATCACAGTATGATTGGAATTCCCTCCTCTCTCAGACACGGAATCCATACTCTGTCTCTCAAATGTAAAAGGAATCAGAATAAAATGTATATTTTTGTACAAAGATGTGCGTGTGCGTGTGTGTGTGTGTGTGTGTGTGTGTGTGTGTGTGTGTGTGTGTGTAAAATGAAGTGAAATGACTTTTGTTTGAAAATAGTTGAAGTTATTTGTCACCAGACCAGTTTTCAAACTTGGCCAGTGTTTGTAACGACGTGAAATATCCAAAATACCACAAGAAACAAACTTCAAACAGATTTAGAACAAACTAAAACACCCAAAATCAGTCATGCACAACCACACACCTACAAACATGTTCATGATGATTGTTAAGTTCCAGTCAATGGTGCTAATCTACGGTGAATATACATGTTGTTCTTGAATGAGAAACTTTTGTGTGTGTCGGACGGGACACCGTGCTGTTGCGCTACAAGAATTCTGATGATGTGACCTACTTTAGATTTCAACCGGAAATGCGAGAGGGGAGGTCATTCAACTTTCTGTTTAGGTTTGGCTTTTAGCCATCCCTGTACCAGGGGCCGACGATACTGTTGTCGGGTTCCTCTGCCATTTCCATGCTGTAACTATTACACTATGGGTGTAAAGTGCACGTCCCGTATGCATTTCACGCCGTGCAAGGCATTGCTGTATTATACCCTACAGCTTCATGCATCAGTGTTCCTTACAGGTTTCAAACCTGAGGGTTATTTTGACCTTTGTCGAATTCAGAGGGTCATTTTGTAAAATCAGTGACATACAGCCTCAAATCTCTGCGTCAGATTCTGAAATCTTTGCGTAATCAACGCACATATGTGCATCATAAGAAAACTGATGCATGTTCACACACTTCTTCAGTTCTTGCCATTTTTAGATCGATCCAGGCTTTCAGTTCATCCTGATAGGTCTGTTAAGGTGTGCGTCTGTCCGTTGAAAGAAATAAACTGAATGAAAGTCAAATGCTGACATGCTGTACCAGTACTTGCGTGTTCTGTTTCAGTTTGATGTCACAACACTGAATGGTGCCCTGCATAGGGAAGTCCTGACCACAAGTGGATCCCAAAGACTCAAAATTAAGGAAGAGGTTTGTTGACAAGCTCATGGTCGGCTGTAATGCTGGCTACAATGAGAAATATGGCAGATCTGCTGAAAAAAAAAAAAAATTAGTTGCAAGCATTTCAGGGAACTGGGGGGGGGGGGGTCAAAAAGAGATCTATATTTCCTGTGTGTGCCTAAAAATGCAAACATTAGCCACAAAAATTACTGAAAAGTAAATTTTGTCTGACATAGGACACATCCAGGCAAGAGTGGTTTGAGTTCACTGGGATAAAGTGCTTTTTGCTCGCTGTGCCGACGGCCATTACAACGTTGCTGATTATTTGGTGACAGAAAGAGACCAGCAGAGCTATGTGCCTGGCCTTGCTGACAGCACTCCGGGAAGCAGATGATCGCTGCACAGTTGAGTGGGACATGGTTCAATGAAGTCTTCCGAAGTCAGTGTCTGCCCTTGTGGTTGCAAATGAAAATTGAAAATGGTCACACATGTAGGTCTCTCATCCATGGGGATGACCCCGGGAGTGTTCTACGTGGAACGGCAACAACAAAAACAGCATGTCCGTTGCTTGAGGTTAGCCGAAATGCGTTTGGTGTGCTTGGTATCACAGTGTTGTTGGAATTCTCTCCTCTCTCAGACACGGAGTCCATACTCTGTCTCTCAAGTGTAAAAGGAATCTGAACAAAATGTATATTTTTTGTACAGAGGTGTGTGTGTGTGTGTGTGTGTGTGTGTGTGTGTGTGTGTGTAAGATGAACTGAAATGACTTAGTTTAGTTTGAAAATGGTAGAAATTGTTGGTCAGCAGATCAGTTTTCAAACTTGATGTTTGTAACGACGTGAAATATCCAAAATACCACAAGAAACAACATTCAAACAGATTCAGAACAAACTAAAACACCCAAAATCATATACAACACACACACACACACACACACACACACCTACAAACATGCATGTATATGAACAAATGATTGTTAAGTTCTAGTCAGTGGTGCCAGTGTACCGCGAATATACATGCTTTTCTTAAATTAAAATGAGAGACTCTGTCTCTGTCGGACAGGACAGTGCTGGTGCGCTACAAAACTTTACAAGGCCGTTACAAAATCGCACTTTGCTTGACCTACTTTCGATTTCAACCGGAAATTTGAGAAGGGAGGTCACTCAACTTCCTGTTTAGGTTTGGCCGTTAGCACGTGTTTTCGTCCTAGTTAGGAACTGTTCTTTTCTAGTCTCAAAAGTTTGCAAGTGTGTACTGTTGTTGTCGTCAAACAACAGCTTTCGTGTTGGTAACAAATCCCGCAGAAAACTTCAAAGAGTGCTCCAGTCATGAAAGACAATAACCTTGATAGTTCAGCAGCTGTCTTGGACCCCACTAGCGACGAGGATTCACTCGACGGCAGCAGTAACCAGAGAACGCCCTCGTCTAAAGCAAGGCAAGATGAACTGGACAGCAGGACACCGGATAGAAGTGGAAATTCTGCTGGCTCAGGAAAAGACGCAGGCCGGACCCAACGACAGCTTCGATCAAGAATTCCAGACGGGTTTGTGCCGGTGGATTGTAAACGGGACTTGAAAAGCAGTGCCGGAGACTCGAATTCAAACCTGTGGCTCGTGCAAGTCCCAGAAGGGGTAAGCACTTGCATGGTCTTTTCTTGTTTTTTTTTTTGTTTTTTGTTTTTTGGGGGGGGGGGGGGGCGATGAGGATCTGCTGTATGGTCCCTCAGTCAGTGCCATTCTGTAACTATTTGGGTGTAACTATAACACTATGGGTGTAAAGTGCACGTCCCTTACCATTTCACACCTTGCATTATATAGTTTGCAAACTGCAAGGCATTACTCTGTTATACCACACAGCTTCATGCATGTTTGCACACTAATTGCCATTTTTCAGTCGATCTTTCAGTTCATCCTGATAGATGATACGAGGTGCGTCTGTGCCTTGATAGAAATATGCTGGATGAAAGTCGTGCTGACATGCTGTACCAGTACTTGAATGTTCTGTTTCAGTTCGATGTCACAACACTGAATGGTGCCCTGCATAGGGAAGTCCTGACCACAAGTGGATCCCAAAGACTCAAAATTAAGGAAGAGGTTTGTTGACAAGCTCATGGTCAGCTGTAATGCTGGCTACAATTAGATATTGGGCAGATCTGCTCAAAATGTTACAAGTATTTCAGAGAACTTGGTGGGGGGGGGGGGGGAGAACGAACAAACTTTATTTTCCAACGGAAGTGATTTAACCAAACAATGATTATTTTTCAATCAGCCGTTGCTACAAAAACAAAAGAGTACAGTGGCAAGATTAAAGGAAAATACAAGGGAAAAAAAAAGGCAAAATAAAGAAAAAATTACTCGCAAGAAAAAAAAAATCTTTCTCTCTCTCTCTCTCTCTCTCTCTGTCTCTCTCTCTCTCTCTCTCTCACACACACACACACACACCTGACATGGTTGTTCAGATTATACACCAAAATGGACGCTTGAAAGAAACTTTCTTATTACCGAGAAGTAAACGTCTGGTTCAGTGTTTCAGCTCAGAGAGAGAGAGAAATTTCCTGTGTGTACCAAACAGTGCAAACATAAATTGCAAAAATTTGGTTGTTACTAGTGAAAATTGAATATTGTCTGTTTTTCAGTGGAATGACTGGAGTGCTTTTTGCTCACTATAAAGACTCTGGACCCTGACGTCCCAGTCAAACTTCACACTTTCCCTTTTCTTTGTTTTTTCAGGGCCACAAGAAGTTATACAATGTGCAGACATTCATGGATACAGAAGAAGTGAGTCACAACTGACAATCCAAACTGAAGTGGTGGTTTTGTCATTCATGGTATTCTTTTGTAAGAAAAAAAAATATCTGGCATGATCTTTCCTCTGGCCAAGACTGAAGAGGCAACTGGTGCTCATCTTTGGGGGTGGGGGTGGGGGGGGGGGCTGGTCCATCCACTGAGCCAGTGAGAAAGAAACTGAAAGAAACATGCTGAAGAAATGGCAATTTAAATGGTGTGTAACATTGTGAAAATGACGTAACAGATTGTGAATTGTGTTTGGCCAGTCTGGCGATCTCTTGCTTCATCCACTGCTTTAAGTGTCATAGTTGTTCTGTATGTTTTTCCAGTGCAAGAAACTCGGCACAGTGGTGTTTGACAGCAAGGCTGACAAAGTTTGCCTGGGTATGCTTTTACCCTAAAACCTGATCATAGATTTTTGTGGTGATGTGCAACAGTGTAACTTTTCAAGCTATTTTTTCCATAATCATGTGATCGTGTCTCAGTTATAGTAGCTGAACATGGTCGTGGGTCTCTACCTGAATTGATCACTCTCATGTTTGGTTACTGAGCACTATTTGAAACTGCACCTAAAATGTGTTCATCAGTAAAAATTCTTGTTTTGAAGTAGCATAAGGGAAAGTAAATTGTTTCTCTACTGGGTTTCAGAAACTGTAGTCTTGCAACATATGTTACCCGTAGGGCAGATCAGTATCTTTGACCCCACGATTTTTGTTATTGTTGTTAAAACTGTTAAAAGTAAAGTAGGCCAGGTTCCTGCAGTCGTTAATATATTACCATCATAACTATAAATATCGTAACTACATAACAGGGTCATGTTTTGCTCTTTGTCGCAGTCGCTTCAAGTTTGATAACAGTCTGAATGGATTTTGTGTGTGTGTGTTTCAGGCCGCAGTGTGCAGCACATGATGATGATAACAGAAGCAGTTAAGCTGCCACACCTTCCAGTTGACACCAGTCAGGTGCCGGAGAAGAGAGTACCCATGCCACAGGGTCTTAAAGTCCGCTTCAGACCTTTTGGTGCTGGTATGTTTGTCATGTTACCTCTTCTATGTGTATTTCTATACATGTATGTGTATTTGTCGTATTTGAATTGATAACTTTCTCGTTTACATAAGCATGTTCTCGAAATGTGCTTAAACCGTGCAAGCGCTGGTCAATCCGCACACGCACGAGCATGGTTGTGTGTGTGTGTGTGCTGATAATGGTGACGATAATGCATTTTGTATGTTAGTGTAGCAAGGACAGATGGTAAGAGAGAACTGAGCGTCTATTATCTCATCCTTAAAAAAATAAAGTGTCAGTAAGTCTTATTTTATTCATCTAGATGGAAAATTCTGTGTCTTCTATACTCCCGTGAATCTTGGCTGAGAGCCAAATACATATGCCAGCGTTTTCCTCATTAAGGATGTTAAATCCCCAAACACCCAACACTTCATAGATCCTCTTGGCCTCTCCTGGTGACCTAAATTATACATTTTTGTCTTCCAGTTGTATACATCTAGTTTAATTCATCTATATTTCTTTTTGTTCGTAGATACCACAAAGTGTGCCATACTATCATTGGTTGTTTGGGTTTTCCCAGGGTAGGGGAGGGTGACGGAAAACGTCGTGTATCCCAAGGCTTTTCTAGGGCTATAGATACTTTCAGAACCTTGATTCAATGATTGGGAGCAGGGGGGGAGGAACATACATATGGCGAGCAGTCCACATTTGTTATGTTTTCTTGTTTGTGCTGTCAGACCAGCCGAGGGTAAACCAAACAACCGGGGCCAGGCACAAGAAAAAGAAGAAGCACACCAGTTCTTCAGGTGAGAGAGATGCTGAAGTTTCGTATAGGCAATTTTTTTCTTCTTCTTTTGCTTGCCAGACTATGCTGTACAGCCTTTTGTGGGTTCTTAAAAGCTGATCTGCCCAACGTTTAAGGACTGGTAGTTTGTGAATCAGAATGATGGCAGAAAAGGTGACTGCTTTTGTTCATTCACAAGAGAATATCATGTACTTTCAGATGAAATGATATCGCCAAGGAAGAAGCTCAAGTCCCATGCAGTAGATGTGACATTCAAACAAGAAAAGTTGTTCACACCTCAAACGCACGCCACACTGACCTCTTCCCTCACAGATGCTGACCATACGCCTAGACTATCCTCAAGCAAGCATGAGAGAAAGCACGCAACAGACAGTTTCCAAACCTCGGACACTGGGTTAGACTGTGTGAAAAACGAATCGAATCACGACCCTGGTGCTGAAGTGACTCCATCCAAGCACAGGAAATCGAAGAAAAGAAAGCGTGAATCAGGGGTGAATGGTGCTGCGGAGAGCGAGTCCCACGAAAGTTCAACCTCGCCAAGAAAGAAGTTGAAGAAAGAGATGCATGATGATGACAGTTTTTTCACTATTGACCGCAAAGGCGACAGTCTCAACGTAACGGTTATGGATGGCCCTTCTGACGATTTCAGTTCTCCACATAAAAAGAAAAAGTCTAAGAAAGAACGAAGACGAACAGTTATGTAGTTCGTGGTTTTGGACAAGGTGATTCGTGAAAAGGGACAGACCTGTGCCTCTTTTTGTTGACATAATTGTGATTCTTTGTTGAGTTGTTTTGATAATAATGTTTCTCTGTTCAAGGTTGTTTGGGGTGTTTTTGTCATTTCTTAGCCTGTGTATTTGCTTACAGCTTTGTATTGTTGTTTGAGGGTTACTTCAGTAGTAGCCCTACGCTCATTTGTTAAAATTTGTAGACTTTTTTTTACGCGAGTAAGTTTTTGTTTTGTCAGATAGAGAAAGCAACATATGAAAAATAATAGAGGAAAAGGTTCTTTCATGGGTTAGAAATTTGAAATCATGTGTTCTTGGTTTTGGGTTGGGGGGGGGGGGGATCTTAGAGAAGGGGCATTCTCATTGTTAATGACCTTATCTTTGTTTTACCTAGTTGTAATTGTCATTTGTTTTCTACGCTTTTTTGTAACCGGGAGTTCGGGAAATTAGCATGAAGGTGCAGCGTCTCCTGCATGTCCTAGGTTTATCTTGCCCCGTAGACTAGTTTGCATCCTTTGTCCAACGTTACATTTTTGTTTTGTTTTTTAATGTAGTGCAGGCACACTCAGCCGCGAATTAGTCTTTGTGGCTTGCGCGGCTTTAAGCCCTAAAAACTCACTCACTCACTCATTGTTAATGACCAGAGCATTGATGCTGCCTTTGAGTGAGGTTGTGTGCTCACAGTTCATGTGCAGTTGCAGTAATTATTAAAGGTTTAAGGTACACATGGCAAGAAAATGTCAGATTTTCTCCCCAGTATTATTTTGTTGCTGACTTGAGTACATGGCATTATCAAACCTCAACACTGGAAATACAGGTTACAAAATACAGTACAAATTTCCATGAAGTCTTTGTTGCGTTCACTGCTGTGCGTGGATTTAGACAGATTGTGTCATCTTGAGAAACGGCACTACTGCCTTTTTGAAGGTAAACTGTTATAAGAGGCATTTTATTGTTGGGCTTTGTTCTGGTCACTACATGTACTAGCGTTTTCCCAACGTGCACACACACACACACACACATATACACACACACACACCCTAAAGGAATCAAATTAGCTCACAGGAATTTATTAAAGTGAATAAAATCTTTATTTCTGAAATTCACATAGTTTAAAAATACAACACCACAAAACTTACATACAAATAATACATGTACATAACTTACCATTCGTAACTTAACCTGTAACTCTATACATTCAAATCAAGAAAAACACGAAATGTCATGCTTCGACGTTCTTAACAGTCTGACCTGAGTATCTTGCAACAGTTAGTGTAGTCGGGCATGAAGATGGCTGTACGCATATTTTGACTGCAAAACTTGATTGCATCTCCAGTTTAAATATCCGTGATGATCAGCTGTGTTGCATTTAAGTCCATTATTCCTATCGGAAATGTCTGTCCGTAGAGAAACCAGTTGTTTGAAAAGTTAAGTACCATCACACGTACCAGTCCATAGTTAAATATTTGTCAGCAGTGTACAGTTACAAGTACAAATCTCAGCTTATGTGCACAGTACCTAGGTGTTAGTGTTACATGATTTTTTTTATTTTTTTTTTAATGACACTACATGCTACACAACATGTCATTTGAAAGGCATAAACATTACAAAACAATACACATCCACAGTATAGCAAGGACGATCTAATTTACCCTATAAAATCACATTATTAGGAATGGAAGCAAAATTTTTAGTTTTATTTTGTTAGGTTTTTTTTTTTCTTAACACCAGAGTCCACTAGTCTGAAAAATATACGTAAGGAAAAGTTCAGTATGCACTTCTTGTCAAATGCGTGTATCAGCATAAGTTGCTTGTACATGAATCAAATGTTTCTTTTGTAGCCAGAATCATTCAAACTTCAGTAACGTTTGGGACTGACATACCTTCTGAGACATAATTGAACAAATAAAGAATGTTATACCCATTAAATTAGTCACTCAGCAATTGTCACAATTCCATTATCTAGGTCAGCTTCTTCAGTTCACCAGCAACCATCACAAAGAAATCAAATCAATTTCCTCATTCTCGTCATCCTCTGCATATGCACTCCAGTCACATGAAATTTTCTTCAGAACAGAGGCAGGGTCTCTTGTAGAACTAGACTGGTCCGTCCTTGTGCCTGAGGAATCCGTATTGGTCAGCCCATCATGCCTGACACTGCTAGCGACATCGGTGTCATAAGCAGGCGTATGGTTTGTGTCAGGAGTGGCTTCAGGTTGAGCTGCACTGTGGAACAGGTCAGGGGATGCTTGCTGGCACTGCTGAATGGGTGTGGAGTCAAACATGGAGGTGAAGCCTTGCCTGGCTTCAGATGACGAATCAGCTTCCATAAGACCTTTGCTGGAGACCGGTGTGGAAGAGAGCCTCGGGGTGCTGTGAAGGGGTGCTGAGCGCCAAAAGGTGCCGTTAGCAGGAGAAAAGCCGTTCTCAACTGGGGTGTATCCGGCTGAATGAAATATGGGCGATGATGTAGGGAAACTGCGAGGATCTGCGCATGGACTGACTCCCCTGGGGTACACCTGGTGGAGGTAGGCAGCCTGTGCTAGAGATGGCTGAGACGGGAAGAAGGGATTGTAAGCAGGAGCCGCCAGCTGGTGGTTGTAGGCAAAGTTGGTTGGGAAAGGAGCAGCAACACCGGACAGAGGTGGGGAGGCTGTGTGCATGACGTGGTACTGATGGAGAAAATTGCTCTGTGCCGGCCTCAAAGCAGCACACTCCCATGGACGGGCAAAAGGGGTCACATGATCCGCTCTCTTGCTGGCAACAGGCACTGGCTTTACTTGATCATCCTGGCTGGCTCGGGCGGTAGGCTGAGGACGATCACGAAACACCCGGGCTTCTGGTGTCTTGCTGTCGCTGCTGTCTGATGGCCCTCCGGCACTGCTCACACGTTCCTCGCCGTGGTGCAGTTTGTTCGGCTGGGACACTTCAGCTGTGAGTGAACTAAGCCTCCTCTTGCGGCTGCGCCTGGGCCTGGAAGGTGGGGGTGGTTGAGGAGGGGTGTTCTCTGACGAAGATGTTGCCGAGTTGCTGCTGGACTGACTGCTGGGGGTTTTGGAGGAGACCTGGGTTCCACTGTGGGCGGCTTTCCTGCTGCGAGATCTCCTGTTCTGGAACCACACCTGCGCATCAATGAAGCAGTTAGTAAGTAAATCAATAAATGAAAAATAATCATGCATTATTTACTTAGTCACTGCATAAAGCGCTCATCAGTCATCAGTCGGAGATTTCAATGTCAAAACATCTATTCTCCAGGGTATATGGGAACATTCATGTGATGGTGAAAATCCTGCTTCATTCTGTGTGTGTGCGCGCGCGCGCGTGTGTGTGCATGTCAGTGTGCGCACGAACGCAAGATTAGACTGGAACAATTGTGTGTGTGTGTGTGTCAGTGTGTGTGTGTGTGTGTGTGTGTGTGTGTGTGTGTGTGTTTGTGTGTGTGTGTGTGAATGAGGTAAATGTGGATGGGGTGGATTCACAGGTACTCACGTGTTCACGTGACACTGATCCTGAAACACTTGACACTACATGACCAAACTGAGATGAAGCGCCATGCAGTGTTTTCGGTAGAAGTACATTGTGATTAAAAGAGTCTGGTACACTCGTAAGTGCACATAATAAGTGTAAAACGACGAGTGATAAGGAGGAATCCATTTGAGAAACTGAAGTTGAACTTTCAGCTGGTTTCCTTTCTTTAACACGTACTTCGTGATTGTCAGAGCAAAATCATGTCAATGCGCATAATCATGAGTAAGCAAACGAGAATAAAGTATGTAAGTGCATTTTAAAAAGTCTACATTATAACCAATACACTATGTATGTGAGCACAGTTCACCAGTATCCTTCACAAACAAACCATCTGTGGCTTTTTACCGGGGGAGGGGGGGGGGGGGAGGCGTCTATCCTTGCAAAAACCGCGACGTGAGAACTCAGGGTCAGTGGAGCCGTGTGCTGCATCAAGTGATCATCATCATCAACATCATCATCAACAACAAGAGTACCAGTCCAGCACATACCTGTATCCTGGCTTCTGACACGTGCAGCGTCCGCGCCAGCGCCTCACGCGCAGCGATACCAGGGTAGTTGTTTTCCTGGAAGGCCTCCTCCAGCGTCTGCAGGTCCGCCGGCGAGTACTGTGTCCGCTGACGTCGCTGCCCTTTGCCGTGCTTCACGGCGGGAGGGCAGAAGTCAGCCGGGGTGTTCGCTCCGTGGTGATCTGTGGCAGATTCCATGGGACTGATCAGGCATTGCTTGGCTTCTTGCGCTGTAGAGATGCTGTCAGTGGGCGGGCGCGGGCCGCTGCTGAAGGGATCCTGGTCGTGTTTGGCACTCGGTGTGTTGCTGTCGGCGCTGCTGTCGTGGCGATGGTCGGAGCCGCTGAAACTTGTACTCACGTCCGCGTCTGCCCCACTGCTGTTGCTGTAGTTCGGGTGAAAGGTGCGTTGCTCCTTGGCGGAATTTTCGTCATCATGCTTGGAGCTTGGTGTACTCCCGTTGTCGCTGCTGTCTGCCTGACGATGCTCGGAGCCGCTCACACTTGCACTCAAGTCAGCTTCTATTCCGCTGTTGCTTGAGCTGTGGGACTGGTTGTAGGCGATGCGTTCTTCCTCGGATGAACTTGTGTTGCCTTTTTTGGAGCGCAGTGTGTTTCTATCCTGGCTGCTGTCTTGAGGATGCTCGGAGGCGCTGAGGGTTGCACTCATGTCGGCGCGGTCTGCGCCGCTGTGGCTCGAGCCCTGATGCGTGTAGTAGGAGGTGTCGCCGGGTTCTTCCGTGGAGGAACTTTCGTGGTCGGGTTTGATGCCGCTTGGTGTGGTGTTCCTGTCGGCGCTGCTGCTGTCTTGACGATGCTCGGAGGCGCCGCTGAAGCTTTGACGCACGTCCCGCGCTTCTATTCCGCTGTTGCCTGAGGGGCGTTCCTGCTTGGAAGAAGTTTCAGGGTCGTGCTGGGCGCTTGGTGTTGTGTTCCTGTCGTCGCTGCTGTCGTGACGGTGCTCGGACCCGCTGAAACTTGCAGTCACGTCCGCTTCTGCTCCGCTGCTGTTGTTGTGGTGAGCGGGGTTGTCGCCGCTGCTGTGAAAAGAAGGCTGGCCGGATGATGCACTGCAACCGCCTTGGTCGGCAGGGCGGCCCTGGTGAGTTTCTGGCGTGTACGCAGGATTGACCATGGGTGGCGGCGACGCGGGCTGTGGGCGGCCACCACCTGTAAAGAAACCAGATACACAAACATGAGTAAATTCAAGTGTAAACAGGGTACGATCGGTGATTACAAATGTATACTATACGGTGTTTGTTTTGTTTTGTTGTTTTGTTTTGTTTTGTTTGTGTGTTTGTTTTTGTTTGTTTGTTGTTGTTTTTTTGGGTTTTTTTGGGGTTTTTTTTTTTTTTTTTGGGGGGGGGGGGGTTGTTGTTTTGTTTTTTTCATTCAACGCCTTCTTGGTACATGTACAAGCATTATGAGCGCGCGCGGAGGGGGGGGGGATGCTTCCTCCTGTTTTTCAAATGTGTATTACGTGTATCATCTGTGCGTCCGAGTAAATAAAGAAAAAAAAAAACCCACGTATCTCGTTCTCAGTATATAGAACTAAACAGATGATCACTGAACAGGGAATTCGAGCGAAACCACTGAAAACTGCTTGGGTTCCCACCCTCAGCCTCCCCTTCCACGATTTTTAAACAGAACTAATTTAGGAATTCGTGTATCACTGCAGGAGCTCGTACTCACCCCCCCCCCACCCCCAGGCCTTACTGGCCTTAATCGGAGAACACGCCTTTCTCTAGCGGATGACGGAGAGAAAATAAATCAATCAATCCAAGAATCAATGAGACTATTAATGGAACAACTATTTTACAGCGGATGAGGCAATTTAACAGTAGCACTGAGTCATTTTCATTCCTGTCGTTGCCAGTAACACTACGAAAGTCTGTCAACAAATTATGAATGGAACGAACGAACTTAATTTTTTTTAATGCGAAGGATTTGGCCAAGGGTTAATTTTCAATCCGCTATTGCTACAAAAGGGGAAAGTAACTGAGAGGGGAACGAACGAACGAACGAAACTTTATTTTGCAAGGATAAAAGATTAGGTGCGCAAATCTGTCTTACATCTTGTCCTTGCTTGGCTACAACTGAGTATGTTAAACTAAGTAAAGCAAGCAAGCGCACACACACACACACACACACACACACACACACACACACACAGGGGTGGGGGGAGAGGCTCGCGGGGGGAGTTCGGCCGGGAGGGATTGGCGGCGGTAAATCGGGTCCGGTAGATGACGGTTATGGCAAAGAGGACCCAAGAATGCGTTGATGCGCTGTTGGTGTGCAACAGGAAAATTCGGACATCAGTTTTACCAGGACGTGAATAAAAGAGACTGGAAACACGGGGAACCATGGCCGCTTCCTCGCTACGCTTGCTTGTGCTTGATAAACTACTTTTTTCTCCCTCTCTTTTTTTTTTTTTTTTTTTTGCGTCCGTTCCGAAAGCCTCAGCTTTTTTTTCTAGTAGTAATTTGCGGTGTTCCGTTTTGCAGCTTTGATTTCATGTGAAATTCGAATTTACAGATTTGTAGTTATTTTACTTGTTTGTTTTGTTTTTGTTTTTTTGTCGAAAACTCTGCAAAACTTTAAAGTCCGATTTTTGCAAATTTGCTTCATAAACTTTGTGTTCCCTTTGAGGTATTTCTGCCTTCACCTTAATTACTCATGTTTTCCAGTTTCTTGTGCAATGCAGCTTCCGAACAAAGAGTTGGGCTGTCAACAGTTTTTTTTTTTTAATTATTTTGTTCTGATGTTAACAGAATAACAGACCCATTTCACAGTCATTTAGCAGTCACGGCTTCGCTGTCGTCGAAACCATAGTTTAAATTTTAACTAATAATAATAATAATAACTGAGTATTGCATAGGCGCTTTACCCGGTTTCTTGAATCGGCTCAAAGCCCCGCGAACACGCACACTCACGTGAATCACACGCATTTTTTTCTCCCATCGGACATGAACACATTACAGTCACGAGGTGCAAAGGGTCGGCTCAGACATTTAAGTTTCGGAATTAAGGGTTGCATTTATTTTCAAATTTTGGGGGTTTAACCGGCATTTCCAAAGCAGGAGGGGGAAGGGGCGGGGGGAGCCGGAGTACCCGGACAGAACCCCCGACGATCGGCCCGAATGAATAGTTTTGTTAAGATAGATAGGATAAGATAAATTTATTCGCGTCTTAATTACAAAGAATTTGGCTTGCTCTTCTCAATAAATACACATGTGTACACAAACATACCACGGAAATACTAAACCGACATACATGTATACATCATTACACACTCACACACTCAGTCATTGGCTAAAACACAATTTAACAAATAGACATTGTCTCACATTAATAATAATAATAATAATAATAGTTGAGATTTTTAACGCGCCTACAGAGACCATGGCAGTAAGAGAGCGGGGACCCCAGCATCCTGCCCAACCACATTAACTACAGACTTCAACATAAGTCAAGGACCACTTGCAAATTTGGCTAAAATTCCTGGAAGATGTCCGTGCAGCACATGGTGGTTTTTCAGCTCCAGCAAGCTTTGCAGGATGCATTGTTAACCCTTTTACACTTTCACAGCAAAAATTTTTGAAAGATTCCTTGATCTCTTTTTTTTTGTGTGAATTCTTAACAATTAGACCTGTCTGTCAAGGTGGTCCTTGACTTGTGTTGAAGTCTGTATGTTGAACAGCACTAACTTTGGTTCAGAAATGGGAGGGAAAACTGAATACCTATGACTGAAGCCAGGGGGTCCGCAAATATTGACACATCAGTTTTTTGAGAATGAATATTTGGTGTTCACCTTTGTTAACATTATAGTTGCAGTACGTCTATGAATATTACATGAATATTATATTGGAACATGTTATATACAGCGAACCAGGAACAAAACGATTGTGGTTTTCAGCTGACAACATTTCGTTCTCTCGCTAAAATTGATTTTAAGCACTTCTCAACCCTCGTGGGGAGTCGGGGTGGCCGAATGGTAGAGCGTTGGACTTCCAATGCTCGGGTCGTGAGTTCGTATCCCGGCTGGGGCCAAATATTTGTGCTGGCTTTTTCATCGTTGCCCCGTCTTTGATATCACCCGTATGTGGTGAAAAAGGACGTTAAACCCTCAAACACCCACCCCACCCACACTCTTAACCCTCGACAGAAAACCTGAATTTCTCAACGCAAATTTTTTGTTGTCGTCAGTAGTGGCAGAATGGGAGATACGGGCATTACGTTTTTTCGGGGTGGGGGTGGGGATGGGGGTGGGGGTGCCCGGGCGAACATGTCGATCCAGCTTTGAAGACGCTTTGAATTTGACGAAATGTCAGTTTTCAACAGCATCAGTATTGGTTTCAGTAACTGATTTGTTGATCACAAAAATGCAATGTTTCCAGAAATATATAAAACTACAAGGTATTACCAAAGACATTACATTACCGGTAATGTAATGTCTTTGGTATTACTGTAGCCGGTCAATGCAGGCTAGGTAAAGATTATTGACACAGCAGTTGCAAAATTAATATCACTTACCGTCACTTATTGACACAGCAGTTGCAAAATTAATATCACTTACCGTCATCATCAGACAGACCAAGAAGATCCCTCATGCTGAAACCGGACTTGGGCATTGTTGCGCTGATGTCAAGCGACGCTTCCACTACTGAGAATATTCCCTCTCTGGACAGCAGGTCGGCTGGCTACAAAATCGAAGTTTTTTCCACTGCCTAGTCTTTACATACACGCCAGCAGAAACCACCTGAATCGTCTTCAGCAAATGAACTGGATAGTTTTCTCTACAAGCTGGAGAAAGTGAGTCTCACACAGGTGCGAGATAACACCCTGTCAAAAATCCGTTTCACAAACTTTCCTTATCGCGGTAAGACCACAAGTGCGAGTTGTCAGCTGTTGATGCCGTATGCGTTTACTTCAGCTGGCTTGATCTGCAAAGTGATAGCCGAGGGAAAAATCGTCCCCTAGATATATGTTTTCACACAGCCGCAACAAAGAATCGAATTTTGAGTGACGTTTATACAACGTAAGTGACTTGACCAGAGCATTTTCACTTCAACCGTGCTTTTCTCCAACGAAAAACATTAAACTTTTGCTTTCTCTCTACGCCTCGCCGTCTTCCGGCGGCAGGACTGTCCTGGGCGTTGATTGGTCGCCTGGTTGTGAGTGGCACGTGTATGTTTCGCCTAAACGATCCTCGTCAACCTATCGGCTTTGAAAGCTCTCCCGCTTTCCTTTGATCTTCCGCTGGCGGCAAATTCGCTTACAATAGGGCAGACGCTGCCGACAAAGACAGTGCTAACGACGCGCAAAGAGGGGCAGAAGTTTAGGCTCAATGGTCAGTTCACGCCTTAACTTGATTACAATACAGCGATTAAAGTCTATGAGTAGGTGAGCATGCAACAAGCGAAAGGTGAGGCATTCGTCGTTTCATAGACACAGTGGAGACTTAAAATATTATATCTCTGGCTGGTTGTGGCAAAGATGTTTAGAGGAAGTTGTGGAGTGATATAATAATAGACCAATGGAGGCGATGCCGATCAAAGGGAGTGGTCAGTTCATTATTACAATTCTTTTATTCATTAATGCGCGATCCGCAGCAAGGACACCAAGCAGTCGTCTGCCCAAACGGAAGTCAGTCACACATCCACTAGACTCAATGGAACCCAAGACTAACGATCTGCTACAGTAAAACCTTTGAAGATCATTGCGTGATGTTCGGCGTTTTCGCTTTGATACTTTTGTACAGTACTTTGCTTTCTATTCCTTTCCTTTTTGGTTTTGTTCTTTCTCGGCCTGTCTAGACACCCGCCAGTCGTCCTGTTCTGTTCTTCTCCTTTTGTCTTCTGCTTCTTCTCAAGCTTCCCGCGCTAACTGTGTGTGTGTGTGCAGTGTGTGTGTGTGTGTGTGTGTGTGTGTGTGTGTGTGTGTGTGTGTGTGTGTTTATGAGATCTTATTTATTTTGTTAGTGGTGTTTTTGGGTTTTTTTTTTTTTTTTTTTGGTTTTTCAACTGATAAATGATAAAAATTTGCTGGTGGAGGTCCCTTGATCATTGTTGCCGCAGGACCCCCCCCCCCCCCAGCTAATTGACAAAATAAGTTACCTTGATTAAAAGGGTTATTTATCCCTTCCATATCTTAGTTAACTTTTCATACTTTTTCTTACAAATAATTCTTACGCTGTAAATATCTTAAATGTCTGTAAATATTCTTAACGCCTTAGTATGTTTTTAATTATAGGGTGGTGCTGGATTTTACCATTCCTAGTAATAAATAATAAACTATAAAATATACAGATAGGGACCGTGGTTAGGATGGAGCTTCATAAGAGCACTGGCCCTGGCCCAGCCGGGCTAGGAGCGCTCGCCCAGCACCTTCCATTGAAAAAAAAAAAAAAAAAAAAGGCGTAAAATTACAAAAATTCTCGTCCAGTCAATTAGGTGCCTACGGCGTAAAACCCTAGTTGATCATCATGATTGTTTTTCACACACACACACACACACGCGCGCGCACACGCTCACACACACACACACACACACACACACGCGCGCGCGCGCGCGCTGACAGAGAGGTTAACGCGAGGGGATAAGAAAAGAAAGAAAAACTGAAGAAGCAGAAGAAGAGGAAGGACGTGGGGATTGGTGGGGGGTGGGTGGGAGTCCAGTATCGTTCCCAGGTCAGGGATTAAAAAGTCACCCATCTGCTCTACGAGTTTTAAGTAAACTTGTCAACACAATTACGTTTCCACCGTGGCTGATCAAGAGATTACACGTGGTGTCGCACGTACGGTAAAGCGGCCAGGCACGTGGGGCTTATCACCGAAGTGTTTGCGATTTGTCTTTCGAAGTCATTGATCCGCAACAATTTGTCTTTCGAGGTCGGTGATCCGTGACGAGGGGACTGCCGGTCAGTGGTCTGTGCCGCTGGTGTCATACGCCCGTTATCTCGACACTTTCAGGTGTGCCATGTGTCGCCTGGGAGCGATGAAGCGGACTCGCGGTACCTTTTTGCTTGATAGGCTTACCGGCAAAACTTCAAGGAGAAAAGGGGGGGGGGGCGGTGTTTTACCGGCAGGTGTAACGGCAGGTGCAACACGCTGACGACGAAGAAAAAAAAAAACAGCAACAAAGACCCCCCCCCCCCCAAAAAAAAATAAATAAATAAATAAATAAATAAAATAAAATAAAATAAGGAAGAAGCCGAGGGGGGGACGAAAGAAGAAGACAAAGGGGAGGGAGAAAAAGACACCCCCACTCCCAACCACCACTCCCGGAGCTGTGTAGCAAAATACCTGTAATTTTACAATTAAGTTTGCGTCTTATGTTTTTCGCGTTCACGTGACACTCCTCATTCTCTCAGTTTGCATTCGGTATTATTACTATGATTTCAAAATGAGGGACATTAGCATTGTTGGGCTGTTATGGTCACGTCTTAGTTTGTCTTTTTGTTTTTCTTTTTCTTTTTTTAAATCAGGTATGGGCGAAAAGTTATCACTTCTTCGGGCAAGTTCATATGTCAGTGTCTGTGAATATCGCTGCTGTGATTATGGAACCACGACGTATAGTTCAGCGCACAAACACACCAGTTCAGCACGCACACGCGCACACACACACACACACACACACACACACACACACACACACACACACACACTGACACGCACGCACGCACGCACACGAAGCTCAGTTACGCCGACACTCTTGTAGATTCAAACTGGGGAACTGCCGAGAAAAAAAGAAAGAAAAAAGACTGAGATCTTGGCTGGGGTCAGTTGAGAGGCGGCGCCCTGCTAGAGGAACACAGAGGCAATGTCCCCAGTTAGCATTTTTAGCATTTTTAAAGGCACGTAATAGCCTCTCCTGACAACCAAAAGTAAACTACTGCCTTGATATTGACATGCAAGTCTTCAAAAATGAAGTCCCGTATGGTATTACGTGTATCATGATACATTACTGTGTGTGCAACCTTTTTTTTTTTCTCTCTTTAATACTCTCCTCGGCTGAAACTTAGATGGTTTGGTTGAAAGGACAGAAAATTTGGCTGAATATTGCCAACTGAATCACTGAAAATTCTCCTTGCCTGAGACCGTCAGCACTTCAGCATTCACTCGGGTTTGTGATCCGGCGGAATGACTGTGACAGGCTCTTGAAAAAACGATTTAATTTCTAGTACAGTATTGGTAATCTGTGAGAGGCTGTGGAAGCCGGCGTACCCTTGCCGAATGCATTTCCCCTTCACATTCGCAAGTCTCCCTCTTACAGTTTTTTCAGACTCACTTATTTTAGTCAACCTTTCAGTCCCTCTTCTCACTGATTTGCTCAGCGGTTCATCTTTACCTAAGTTTGATTGTTTTCTGGAGCTGAAGTGATTTGTATGGATCATTGGAGCCTGCATCAGTGCCTGTCCGTGCGGCATGGCCGGCGCGCGCGCGTGCGTGTCAGTGTGTGTGTCAGTGTGTATGACAGTATGTGACTGTGTGTGTGTGTGTGTGTGTGTGTGTGTGTGTGTGTGTGTGTGTGTGTGTGTGTGTGTGCACGCGCGCGTGCGCGCGTTCAGTTGCGGTGTGGGCCGTGCAACTGTTTGAGCAGGGATGTTGCGCTTCTCAAAAGCTAGTTACATGTAGTATTACTGACACTCAATGCTCTGTACTAAGCGCGCCGGGTGCCGTGGCTAGGGATAATACCAGGTCTTTCGTTCAGAGGGCATTTCAGTATCTAGCCCCTTGTGCCTGGAATTCTCTTTCACAGAGGCTGTACCTCATTCATATGAAATCTTCATGTGTGAGATAATATACTGATTCCGCTATTTAATACTGCATCATGTGGCATGCGGGGTCCCCGCAATCTTGTGGTCGACCGGGCAAAATTATTTGTCAGTGCCATAATGGCTACCGTGCTGTTGTATGTACTGGCCGAGCAGTAGTTCCACATGCGACCAACTGTACGGGGGTGAAACAAAATGGCCGGGAGTTTTTCAGATGCAAACTAGCCGCTTCATTGCCGGGTCAGTCAGCGGTTTCCCATGCCACAACTCCGCGTTTTACCAGCTTCACTGAAAACACCATAGCACGCGTTGGGTTTTCAGCTGTCGGTTAGACTGATTGAAAGGGACCATTTACCACCCAGAAACCGACTTGCACTAAGTCGGGTGAACCATACGGCCGGGGTGAAGAAGGGTGGGGGAGTTTTGTGTGCGTGTGTGTTGACTGCCAAGGATTGTGTCCTGCGACAGCAGAGCAAGGGGGCCCCCCTTCCAAAAATCGAACGGGGGCCTGGTGCCCCCATGGTTCCTACGCCCCTTGCAAAGTCTCGTGTGAGCCGTGACCGCACCGGCCGTCGCATGGACAAGTTTACGTTGTGCGGATTGATGGCGGGGGTTGCTTCAGTAGCTCAACAGTATTAACGTCGAGTGCCTTGTCACCAGAACAACCCGGTAGTCAATTTAAGCCCTTTCCTTTTTTTCTCACACAGTAAAATCGTTTTTTTTTCTCTTAGTTGCTTGTTTTTTTGCACATCAAAGAAATAAATTTACTTAGTCTGTTTGCACACACAATTTTGATTGGTTCCGTGTTGTGCGTCTGTTCAGTTCAGTTGGGATTGATTACGCAGATTTGATTGATCGATTGATTGACAAAGATTATATGGAATAATCTGAACGAAGAAGTCTGTGATGCAGTGCTACATTGAAGAGTCAAAGAAAGAAGTTTGAAGTTCTATCCCAGTTGTCACCACACACACACACACACACACACACACAGAGTATACAAGTAATTATCTTTTAAAAATTAACTTTAATTGCAAGAAAGGAGAGTACTCATATGTACATTGAGCAGAAAAGCAAAAATAAAGTACCGGTAATAATGATGAGAATGGTTATGTTCTCAATTTACTGCTGGCAAAATATTATGGCAAACCTGTACCCATGAATCCATGACATCCTGCTCAAAAGATGCCCTCAAAAAAAAAAAAAAAAAAAAAAAAGTACCGGTACATAAAGTCTCTTCTGTAGAGGAATTAGGAATAAACCATGCCGACAGAATGATGGCCCAAAAGAATGAATACACTCAACAAATAAAGTACCACCAATGGAAATCAAAGACTTGCTCCACACACGATTCAATTCCTTTGCAAAAGAATGGTCTCTTTATATTACGGTTAAAAATCTTCAAAATTCATCCACAAGTGATGCACAAAAAGGCAGGCTAAAATGGTCATTACAAACTCCCAAACATGCTGAAATCAACAATCATGCTGGCGGAAAACCTCACAATAAGTCTAGTACTACAAGTTGTCAGTATGCCTCCTTGGTAAATGAATGCTGCTCCTGTATTCATACACCCTGACTAGATGTTCGAAGGGGTTCTTAAAATTATCTCCTGTGCAATTTCATTTCTCCCATAAATGTATAGAAAATAAACGATCTATTCATTAAGTACATGATCCGATTGCCTGATCTGAATCGCCACACCAACAATGATTAGATAAGGACCTGACCTTGTTATAAAACTTTCTGTATCCCCCCCCCCCGACACCTGCCCCCTACAAGAACACGATGAAATGCAAGTATGCTGTCATAACATTTCAAGTATTGCTCAGTGAGTTAACATTTCAGTCCGGCACAGACATGGCAGTATATGACTATATATCTCTCCCTGTATCACTGCAAAGTTTCACCCATGTGCCATGACATGCTGACCAGGCATTCTCTCTAGGAATAAATACACCCATATATACATTCATGAACCCAGCAGACTATGTTACAGGCAAAACAGAGTACGTGTAATACTAACTAACAATGCACACTTTCTCTCGACATCCTACGAACACGGTTTGACATCACAGTTCTTCATTCACACACGCCCTATCACACATCAGCAAATCACACAGTTCTGCACACTATCATGATCACTGCTCAGAGAAAACAAAAAACAAGAGTTAGGGTGCCCAGGAAAAGGAGGGTGGAGAGGGACGGGTTGGCAACTGTCCGTTAGAAACCGATGACGGCTGATCGCTTGTCTCTGCTGCGGGCGCGGGCCACAGTTCGGGCTTTGTTGGCAACGTTCTTGTGGAAATTCTGCACACATACAAAAAAGCGGAGAAGTTTGAAAAAGCGTAGAGCAGTTAGGAAAGCTGCTGCAGGCATACAAATATACACTGATCTCTTATACCTTGCAAAGAATAAGCAATGGACGACCCCACTCTCGTCAATCAAAAGGGTCGGGACCCAAGAGTTCAGCCAATCGCGTCCCACGGCATAATGAGCACAACACAAGGCATGGTCTGGCAAACTTTCTTGCCAGACACGACTACGAGGGAAGCACATGTAGTTTGATACGACTGGAATATTAAAAAGAAAGCAATAAGTCAACTGATGTCATTTAAGGAAAAAGACCATTAGATCAATTCAGGCTGGGGAACTGCCAAGGAAAAAAAGACTGAAACCTAGGCCGAGGTTCAGAGGCAGCGCCCTGCTGAGGGACCAGGGGGCAATGCCCCACTCCACAACAACAATTTTAGCATTTTTAAAGGCATTTAGTAGCTTCTCCTGGCTCCCGCAAGTAAAATACTGCCTTGGTACTGACATAGAAATCTTCAAAAATAAAGTTAGACTGCTGTTCTCTATGGCATTGCATGTATCATGACACATTACTGTGTGTGCAACCTTATCCCCCCCAGCTCTTTTCTTTGGCTGAAATGTAGATTGTTTTGGCTGAAAGGATAAGAAATTTGGCTGAAAATTGCCGAATGACTGATAACTCCCCAGCCTGTCAATTTCTTTCGTCTTGAAATCACCCCTTTTCCTATACAATGACGTCATGGATGTACTGTGTTTTACCAATACACAGCTGAGTACAGGGGCGGGGCTTTGGCCTCGGGACTAGCTGAGTGGGAGTTGTCTTCTGCGTAGCCAGGAAAGCCAAAGGTGTGTATATCGAGCTTTTACACAGACATCTACTCGCTGTGCGGACTCTAGACACTACCTGAAACTCTACCAGCCAATGACTGGAAGCATCACCTGGTTTTCACTTGACGACGAGCCTTTTGCTGGCTCACTGCCAGCCTGTGAGATGCTGTAACTGTGCAGGCATCTAATCAGTGCCATGTTGGACACTGCTAAAACAGCTGAGAACAATCTGTAAGACAAAACATGTCAGAGGACAGGTGTTTCATCTTTTGCATACTGAACCTGCTTCTGCGGCATACTGAACTCACCCGTTCCACCTTGGACATCTTCTTCTCCGGCTTGGCACCAACAGGCAGTGGAGAACCCAGACCCCAGAAATCGCGCAGCACGACGTTATCCTGTGAAGCAACAAAAAAACTACACCATGTACAGGTCAGCATGGAGACAACATGACCACACAAAGTCACTGCTGATGCTGTGAGACCATAGCTTTAGACCGTGGTATTCAACTGTGCTTGTGAATGAATGTTTGGATGAAAAATCTCTTTTTCTGGTTTAAAAAAATGCCTTGTCATCAACCGCTGCCTGCACACTTTAAAATATCTCTCGTGCCGATTCTCCACATGAAATCACAGCTAGAAATCAGCGGAAAAAAAAGAAGTTTTTCTTCTGTTTGTGTGAACGAAGATGCACTGCTTAAATTTTTCCAACAGCAAAATTTAAACTTACCACCCCAATTAACCAGAGGCACTTAAGGTAAGCATGTGAACCACTTGCCCCAACATGCACACACACACACACACACACACACACATTCTACAATATATATATTTATGTACTCATAGTCGTACCTTGAGGTGGAGATTAATGCCCGAGCCAAGGACCTGGCAGAATGCATCATACTGTTTCTTTTGAGACCACCCCTCCAACTCCAAGCTCTCAACTCCAATCTTCACCGTTGTCTGGGGAATTTCGCCTTCCTGCTAGGACAAACATGGCAAGACATCAGCACAAACAATTCTGCATCCAGTAGGAATCTAATGTTGGTGGTCTGCATATTAATCAAAGACTAAAAACGGTATTACCCAAGACTTTGTATTTTAAACACTATACGACCACTTGAAAACTTACGATTAGAATTACAGTGCTCCAACTCATCACCCTCAAAAACATCATGGAAAATCTACAGCTATCCTTATAAACCCTGACAAATTTTAAAATCTTGGGGGGAAAAAGCAAGAAATGCAGCCACTTATCACTGGCTTTGTATCAAGCCTGTTTTCACAGATTTGGAACAAATACCAGTGATTAAACAGCCCTGGTTCAGTTGAAGAAGCAGCTGCCATACATGTACAAATCAAACTTAAATAAATGCCTAACAGACTCAACACACGCCAAGCCCTGACATGGAACCCACAGGGGAAAAGGAAGAGAGGCCAGCCTCGCAACAGCTGGAGGCGGGACACTGAGGCAGAGTTATATAAGCAGGGGACCAACTGGACTGGAGTGGCAAGAATAGCCCAGAACAGAGTGCGATGGCGAAGGGTTGTCGATGGCCTATGCTCCACGTGGAGCCATGGGCCTAAGTAAGTAAGTAACAGACTCAAAGTAATGATTTGCAAAGATGAGCAACGCTTGAACAAATACTTACCTCCACAGTGCGCAGAATGTCACGGAAACTGGATCTTTGCGTGCGGCGGTCCTTCTTCGCCATGTGCTTCGTGCTCTCAACTGACAGCTCTTTCAGTTTCACACATAGAGCGTCTGTAGCGTCATCCTCTCTACCAAATGTCTGCAACAATTCAGAAGCACTTTCCTCACAACAGAACTCAAAGTGCAGGAGACTGGAGTGCATAAAATCTCTCCTTACAGAGAATCTGTGGGCAATATGTTCGTTTACAATGTACCATTTGGGTACCTGTCTTATTGAGAGATGTTTTGTGTAGAAAATTCTTCTCACTAACCTCAGGGTACAACCAATTCTCAGAATAATAACGAAGGTTGAATTTATGTTTTAAATCAAAAATAGCTACAAAAAAACAAAAACAAAAAACAAACCCCAAAACATCAACAACAAAACACAACTAAAAGTGAAAACCCAACAAGAAAACTGACAACTCCCACCCCAAAAAGCAAACAAAAACCTTAACAAAAACAAAACAAAAAACCTTAAAAAAAAAAAACCCAACAAAACACACAAAACCAACCACAAAACACCACTACCACACGTCAAGGGAGTATGACTTACATCATCCATGTCGCGACACAAGTCATACAGGAGGGCGATCGCTTCCCCAGCAGTGATGCGCAGCTCTGTGTCTGGTCCATTGAGCAGCCCTGTCAGCTTACTGATGTATCTGGAACAGCAACAGTACATGTAACACCTTCCCCTGCAATCCTCCTTGTACAAAATCTAAGCTTGGCTGGTGGCACTACACATCTTGCGAATCTGGACTAGGAAAGAACCTCGGTAAGGAAGCATCCCTGGGTAAAGATGGGTAAAAAAATTCAAGGAAAAACACAAAAGATAAATTATCCTGCACAGGCTGCGTCTGCCCAGTTCCATTTGCAGTTGGCGTACCCTGGGAAAACCCAAGAGCAGGAGGATAATCAGTCTCGCCTGACTTTGGGACCGGAAGTTAGAGCCATCAACAATGATGTGGATAGTCACCACCATGCCACGATGAGTGACCAGCTTGTCCACGACTGCCCCAAGACTGTTCACGCCCCAATGCATTCACGCTCCACAAAGAAAATTTCCTCTGGACAGTTTGTTCTAGGCAAACCTGACCCTACGACCTGTGACCAGCTGTGAATCATAAACTTTCTTAATCCCTCGGTGGGGACACTGTAGTTTAAAAAAAAAAAAATTTTTTTTTTAAAATGTGCCTCTCAGTGCGATCAATCTTGTGCAGCTCTATTGATGCCACTTACGTGCCAGCCAGTTCCCTGATGCGGAAGTTTGGAATGCTGGTCAGCAGAAGACACCACGCAGTCAAACAGCTGTTGTTGAGGACGCTGCGCTGGGGGTTGAACTGCGGATGTGTGCCGTCCCCCTTACAGAAGCACTGCTTGAAAATGGCCTCCAACACAGCCATTACACTGTAGGCCTCCTGAAATTTATTTATGGAAATTTTGGTTATCATGACACTGTGTATTCTGTACGCCCCCCCCCCCAATGCTCCAGCCCAAATGTCTGCCTATATAGATCCACTTAGCTTATGTGCTTAAGTACAGTACCAAAATGTGATGAAATGTCCTTATGTTAACAATCCCGTCATTCAATATCTTTATTATTACCCCTTGCAAAAATCGGTGATGTGCCTGTACGATGTGAACATTTCCGCTGTGGCTGTACGCCACAAAGATTAAAATAAATGAAATTAATCCATTTAAAGTTGTAAGAGTAACAAAAACAAGCTGAGTGTTACATTGGTACAGCATACCTCATAATCATCTGTGGCAAGAAAGCAGCACATGGCAAGGGCTAGAGCACACTGCAAAGAAAGAGAGAACAAACATTCTCAGCACTTAAAGCAAGAGGCACTCGGTAAAATGGATGATCCATTACCTTACCCCCTTCCTCCCCCCCCCCCCCCCCCAAAGCTGATGTCAAAGCTGTGCAAAGCATCATGCTGTGCAAGTTTTGACCCAAGCTGGACTGGTCCAAAGATGCCAGGTAAGTGCTCTCCATTTAAGAAAACCAACATCAAGGTGAAATGAACACATCACGTCAACATGTGCACATGCTCTTGTGTCACATGTTGTTGTTTTTTTCATTGGAAAATCTGCCACTGCCCATGTCAAGGTACAGCTAAGGCAGTACAGCCTAACAGGTAAAGCCAGCTCTTAACTGGGCACTGCGGAGCGCCACAGTGCTGTCCACAGTTGTGATTTTGGGGGGTTTCCGCCACTGTGGCGTCATCACAGCAACCTGAATTTCAAATAGCCACAACTGTGACTCTGGTTTCCACAACAGATTCTGACTGGCTGCACTATGTCACTCGGCGCGCAAACATGGCAGACAGTGCATCTTCAATCGGTTTGTCACCGAGCACAGCTGTGTTCAGTTTTGTAGTTAGTAGACACACCGAGCCCAACGACTGTGATATGCACATGTATGTTTCGCGCGCTGTGCCCAGTTAAGAGCAGGCTTAAGGATGCCAATCTGTGTGTGGATAAAAATATCCACACAAGTTTAGCCATGGACAAAACAGTTTCAAAGAAATCGGAAACAAAAAGAAGGAAAAAGAAATAACAATTGATCAAATGACGAGAGAATTCACATATCAGATCAAAGCAAACTTACTTCCGCACGACTCTTAACGGCAACCGACTCGTCGGCAACGATGACGGAGAGTGCGGACTGGATGTCTGGATACTGCGAGAGGAGGTCTTCACCCAGCTGAACAGCCAGCATACTCAGGCACCCTGCTGCCAAGGCCTGCTCGTCTCCCTTTCCCTTCTTCACGCAGCGCAACAAGCTGTCGCAAATAGTTTCTTTCCTGAGAATGAAACAAACATTTAAATCAGCCATGGTGACACTTGCAACAATTGGTTACATGTAGTGATGTACAGAACAGTGTCACAAGTGTAGTGACTAATCGCTAGTGCTGGTAATCCAGACTGCTTCACAAAGAAACTTCATATGCATATAATTTGTTAAATAAAGCGTACATATATATTATATAATTATATTATAAAACGATCTTGCAGCATTCTGAGTAGTCTGAGGCGGTAGAATTTTCTGCACTGTTCAAAAGAAATGTAAAATATGTGCCAAAGCTCTCCTCAGAGAAAAAGCCACTTACACCAAAAAAATCCATGCCTCTAATACCACAAATTTACCCATGCACACCATCTGCAGGCAGTAAAAAAGACAAACTTACTTTCCATTTATATAAAATTTCACATACTGTTGCTAGCTCAGCGCTGGCCATGATCAGCAATTTTCTGCATATTACTGTATTCGAAATATATCACCACTAACCAGAGCCAAGTTTGACGACCACAAAGTTGTCCCACCACACCTTACTATGAAATCGATTCAACTCACCTCTTCTCCAGAAATTCAGCTGTGTATTTCTTGCTGAATGCCGATTTTAAACCCTCCAGGTACTTCTTTCTCTGTGGACCACTGCAACAAATACAAGCACCAGGTACCTTAGTTAATATGATCATTTCTTTTTGTAGGGATGCAATCCGCAAAAAAGTAAACTGTAGTTGCTGACAGGTGGTATCACCGTAACCATTCCCCCACACCCCCTAAACAGCAGCTGACAATCACCTGTAGTACTTTTCGCCAGCAAAGATTTGCATAATCCAACCATTACCGTACATGATGTCCTCACTGAAGAATGATGTACTTTCAGTTTCACACCACCTACACTACCAACAGAAAGTTCAAGGATAGGAGCCGACAATAAACATCTTCAGTGTCCAAGAATGTCCAAGGGGGATAAGAAGCGCTGTGTTGTCTGATATAATTTTTTTTTTTTTTTTTAAAAACCTTTCCCATGAATCACCACGGCTTAAAATGGTCTATGATCTCAAGGAAGGAAAAGTGTGTTACTATGTAGCATTGAGTGATGAGTGTTACTATGTCGCATTGAGTGATGAGTGTTACTATGTAGCATTGAGTGATGAAGTGGCAAAGCTAGAGGTGTCTGGGAGCATACACCGTTGGATTAATTTTTTTTTTTTTTTTTTTTTAAAACATGAGACTCAAACCTGTGCAGTTTGGTGCTTCTGAGGAGGGAACACATTTTGGGGGGATTTGTTTTGTTTTTTTGAATTAGACTAAAATCTGTGCAATTTGGTGCACATTCAAAGGCATGATTCAACTGCTGCCCTGTTGTTGGCCTACCTTTTTGCGGAGAGTCCATCGATGCACTCTGACAGTTTGTCCTCAAAGTTTTCCTGCTCTGTGTTGTCCTCTTCCACATCATCACCCACTGGAAAGTTACAGTTCCATTTAGTGCATTTTCTTAGGGACACACACACACATATGGGTGGGTGGGTGGTAACACTAACAGGTCTGGTAAATATGCCGACACAGCAGTGTTTCCCACCACGGATAGAATTTTTAAAATGTGAAAAAAACAAAAACAAAAACGCAAAAGAAGTGTCACACTCCCATAAATATCACAACACATAGACTAAATATGTTAATTGTGATGACGAGCCTGAGATTTAATCTACGCCGTGTAATTCATCTTTTATTTCACTTCTGTAAACTTACTTGCCATATTGAATATATGAAATTTTGTGTGTGTGTGTGTCTTATATTTAATCGCTGCATCAGAAATTTGCCATTTAAACTTCTGAAGTGATACTGAACTGAATATACCTGAGCCTGACCCATAGCAGCTGGAGTCCTCAGACATGACACTGGCTGTGCTCCAGTTGTCCGGGTTGCTGTTTTCATCATCAGTTGGAGGATGGGACCCAGCCTGTGAAGCCCCCTTCTTCTGGGCACCTGAAATAAACAGTCAAACTCTACATTAGAACAGTCAGGCTGGAGAATTGCTGAGGGATAAAAAGACTGATACTTAGAGCAGGGTGCAGAAGCATCGCCCTGCTGGGGGTCCAGGGGCAATGACCTACTTCAGAAAACAATTTTTTTTTAGCATTTTTTAAGGCATTTAGCAGCCTCTTCTGGAACCAAAAAGTAAAATACTGCCATGGTACTGACCTGCAAGTCTTCAAAAATGAAGTTATCCAGGGTGACATAACATGTATCATGATTAATATGACTGTGTGCAACCACCTTTTTCCCCACTTTTTTTTTTTGTGGCTGAAACTAATTTTTTTTTCTTTCTGAAAGAATAGGACATTTGGCTGAAAATCGCCAAATGCCTGAAAATTCCCCAGCCAGAACAGTGTTCCCTGTGATTCGAAAATACAAGTGTCCTTGTGACCCTTTCTCCATATTTTTGATAATCCTTCGGAGGGTCCATGGTCTTTTGGTGTGAAGTCTGAAAGTCAAAACCATTATTTGTTGTTGTTTACAAAAGTATTCAAGTAGGAGCGATGTTTGTGAATTGTAGCATGTCATGCTTATCAAATGTACAGATTTATAATTGGAAAATAGTGTCCCAGAGTACTTAAGCCAATCAGAAAACGCTGTCATGGCGTGACCAAACACGTGCATCCGCTGTGACACCCTGGTCTTAAATAGATCTGTGCAGCAATTTAAGAGTTTTGTGCGTACAAATATACACACCTGTGCGTAATCGGGAACAGTGCAGAATAATATAAATTTAGGTAACACTACTAAACACTTAGAGGCAAGTCAAGATACGAATCAGCTGTTGTAGGGTTTTTTTTTGGTGGTCTTTACAGCATTTCAATTTTGCTGAGAAACAGGACTGCAGAAACTACAAAGGATACCGTAAGCCTCATTAAAATCGTGAGGATGCTATTGCTATTAAGCTAATCCTAAACCCCAGCATACTGGTGCTAAAAGTAAAACCCCATGTTTTATCTCTTTTCTGGGAAAATAAACAGAAAATACATGCTCCCCTAATGAACTGGCTCCTAAACAATGAGCAGGCCATAGACAAAAGGAAAACCAAAGCAAAGAACAAGGTAAAAGTGAAGCTGGTCACAGTGCCGCTTTAATTTAAATTAGTTTAATAAAAACAAAACTCTCATCTTCAGTCTTCTGTATAATCATACCACTGAATACAGGTAGTGTGGAAACTCACGTTTGTCTCTTTATTACTCAGTGACTTCTACTGGCATCTGATTGTGTTTTGGTATGGATCTGACCCACACACGTGTTCAAGCAATAATTTTATCGGTATAGTGAGACAGGTCATACTATTTACCGAAAACAAAGGTACATGTATACATACATGTAGATGTATAGTAATATGGTGGAGGTTTAGGGTTAGTAACGAAGGTTGAAAAAGGTTTGTGGTTAGAAATTAAGGTAACCCAATTTGAATGAGGTTTAGGGTTAGTAGTCTAGGTTAAATGAGGTATGTTACTGTTTAGGGTAAGAAGTAACAATACTGAGGTTTAGGGTTAGGGTCAGGTCTGGGCTGGTACTGGGATGTATTTTTCACAAAAGTCAAAAGTATCTTTTCACATTTGTGTGTGGTTATTTATCACCAACCCAATTTATCAATCCTGATCCCTAGCCCTAAACCTCAGGTAGTCAGTACATGTATTCTGACCTCATGCATTTCACCTTATCTAGATTTCTAACCCTAAACGGTAAACCTCATTCACACTGGGTTACAAGCCATAAACATCCTAGTTCTGCTTACGTTACTAATCTTGAAAATGGAACAAATCCTAAACCTCCGCCGTATCACTACAGTTAGCCTTGTTTTTGGTAATTGGTAGGACCCCAGGGAGCCATAACACTGAGAACCCCTCCGGTCACTCACACTGGTTGTGTACTCCGTCACGGTCAGCTGTGGGCTGAGCTAAAAATAGCTCAGACTTACCATCTTTGTTTACGGGCTAAATTTCAGAGATCTTCAACAATGTAAACTGCCCCTGGCCATATTATGTATTATTAAACACATGAAAGCATGTACGTCGGATAACTTATTTCGACAAACACAGGCCTGGGAAAGGCCCTAGCTGTCCTGGCTGGCCGAAAATACAGCATGGATTTTGCTCTTCTTCGGACAATGTCATCATCAAGTAATCATGATTCATACGTGCCCCTTAAGTTTCCCCGCCAACAAGTATTCTGTGTGTCTCATATGTTTCATACATGTCATGGATCAAAGAAACAATAGTTTTAACACCATGTGTAAGTGAATAACTAGACGATAAGCTGTAGAGGCAAACTTCAACTGACAACCATATGTTGCGCGGAGAATTTGTCGCGTCACGACTTTCCCACGTGGGTGCCATATTGCGTCGGTAGTTATGTGGGCCAAAGAGAACCGGCAACTTACCCCGCTTCTTGTTCCCCTTCGGCATTATCTTACTTCTTTTCGCTGGCCCCAATCAAATCTATGATGTTCTAGAGCTTCTTCGTCACATATATGAAAACCAGAATGGTAGCAGATGGATCGTGGGAGAAAATTCTTTCGTGACCACATAGACATGTCTCAGGTGGAAGTGCAGTCGGGGATGCACTAAATGTCTTTATACCGAAATGTCCCAAATTTAATCTACGTGACTAGCTTGCTGTGTGACTAACCACAGGCGTCTTCTGGTCCGAGGCAGGACTTTCCACTTCAAGATTATACATGTAACGTGTTGGATAGATATGGAAGAACCTACAAGTGAATATGTACGAACTGCTAAACAGGATTTAGGATTGTACTACCGTTGTCCCGCCACGGCCGGCCCTCTCCTGTAATCGAGGATGTGACTTCCCCGATCACTCATGGGTTACCCGCCGAACTAGGGGTGGAGAGAGAGAGAGAGAGAGAGAGAGAGAAATTACGTCAATTCAAAACATTTGACGTCAGCCTCTAGCAATGAGATCGTCCGTCTGAGGATGCTTGTTCATGTCAGTCACTGAGTCATATGTCTCAGTTGTGATATCCCTGTTGGCTCAGTTTCAAATGACTTCCCGACTGAATTATTTTTCACATGAAATCTGGAAGATCTAGGGGGCTGGTGAAATGTCGGAGGCAGTGACGATACTTCAGTGCAGATTTTGTCTGTGAACTAAACATTTGACGTCAGCCTCACGCTGGTGCAGTGGGCTGACAGATCAGTGCCGTGCCGGCCGATGAGTTTCAGTTGGCAGTCACAGTGCATGTCTTGTGATTTCCCTGTTGCTTTTGTGGCTTCCGGCCTGACTCATGAATAATTCCCAATCTTGCTTTTTATCACTGAAACTTGCTGCTGCTCGCAGCGAAATCGACCCCATCCAATACTAGAGAAACAACTGAAAAACTGACGGGCAAAAAAACAAAAGCAAGAACAACAAACAAATAAAACACACACAAACTGACAAAAAAGGTCAAATTCAAGAGGATGGAATTTGACTTTCGTCAGTTGACATGACGCGTCTGACATCACTTTATCTCAGACCTAGTTCTTTTTCGACACGCCGTAGTAGCAAGTGAAATACCAGTCTTCTGCCTGTGTCCTGTTTCAACTATATTTGTGTGAAACGGAAACGGTAATGACTGCGAAGTGGTTACAAGTTAAGCAAATAAAAGCGACACAAAAGGGACAGAAACCACTTAACTTTGACAAAGGACGGCACAGGTCGACGTTTCGGCTTACGCCTTCTTCAGGACATAAACAAATCAATTTGTTTATGTCCTGAAGAAGGCGTAAGCCGAAACGTCGACCTGTGCCGTCCTTTGTCAAAGTTAAGTGGTTTCTGTCCCTTTTGTGTCGCTTTTATTTGCTATATTTGTGTGAATAGATTTGTTACTAAATATAGGTACTTTGGGTGCGCCAAAAATGGATCTTTACACAAACAATTCCTAATCTTGGAACAAATGTGAAGATACTATTATACAGACTATTTTTCATAAAATTCAAAGATTTTTCATGCTGGAAACACAATCAGATTCCACCTGTCATTTGTTTGTTTGTTTATTTTTGGTAACTTAGCGAATGCGCTGAATGAATTTAGAGTATTTTATTGGCTGACATCGGCATTGCTGCTGGCTGACGCAAGACGAACGTACGCAGAACGTAGAACCCACGTGAAAACTACGCCCGGGGCCACACCGCTTGCCATTCCGAGATCAACCAGCAGTGAGATCAGAAGAATCTGAGGTTCTGTCCAGAACTTCCCACAGTAATGACACAGGAAACTCCTCAGCTAAATCTAACGAAAATGAAGATTCCGTCCTCAAAGAGAAACCGGCGTGGGAAACGCAGTGGGCAAAAAAGGAGAAAAAGAAAGACTCGAAGTATTCCAGACAGAGACCGCCTGCGACAGATGTTCGGGAGTCATGAGAGTGGTGTAGACGATTTGTCTAACCTTTCAATACAGTTAAGTTATTTGGAGATGGAAAAATTGCTTGTTTGTGGATGTCTCAATCCAGCTAACGCTCCTGTCAACTCTACACAGTACATCATCGATCAGCACGAGAGGAAACAAGCAGACGACATGACGCTTGCATTGAGAGCTGACACGTACGCGCGTCAGCATACACGGACAGTCGCGTGTTTTGGCTTGAACGACGACAGTGATTCAGCTGTGTATTCGGACAGTAGTCCTGTTGACTTTTACCGTGAGTTTTCTGTAAAAGATGAGCCTTTCGAGTGGGGATTTGAAGCAGACGACAGTTGGTTCAGCCACCATACGAACATTTCAAGCTCAGACTGTCGGCCACGCCCTGACCTACATGTTGAGGGCAACAGTAAAGTCAACCATGACGACCAGATTGAGGTATACGAGTCAGACTCGTCCATAGATGAAATGTTTGGCTTTATGAGTGCAGAGTTTGAAAGATTGTATGAAGACATGCGCGCAGAATCACTGCGCAAGTTGAGTGAGCAAGAACTGTTGTTGCGAGCGCATGAAATGCATACCAGACTCTCCTGTCTGCAGCTTCAGCAGAATGGGAAATCTCTAGCATAATAGTGACTGGATTTTTTTTCTCTTTCTTTCTCTTACCTAATACATGTACTGTACGTAACAGTACAAAATGAATCTCATAACACAGAATGTGTAACAGTTACTTGATGAGTATCAGATTTGGAGGGATAAGTACATCCCCTTTATAATTTACATTAATTTCTTGTGTTTGCTGCAAGACAGCTGTTTTCTTTAGAAAACACTAGAAACCATGCATCCATGGCTTGGGCCATATTTTCATGGTTTGGTAGGTGTGGCAGTGTGTTGCATGTTTGATGTGAAACTTGTATGGATTGTCAAATTCATGTTTTTTAGCTTGGAGGTGTTTCTTGCTTGAGTTGGACCCATGGTCTCAGTGTATACAAGTTTATTAGCAAATTTCTTAGTGGTGTTGCACCAGGTGAGAAAGAAAATAATGACCTGAGAGGCAAAGTCTTGTGTACATTCGTCATACTATTCATAGATTTCATTGATCCCTCTATCAATACTATGTCTTGGTTTTCTCCTGGTATTTTGATTCGCAGATAAAATTGTTAATACATCTTGACAATAATCAAACTTCGTGTGGTGTTGTTCTCTTGATTTGAGTCTGTTTTACTTAACTAAACAAAGTGGTTTTACCTTTTCAGTTTCCAGTCAGCACAATCTCAAGTGGCTTGGGACATGTCCGTCACGACTGTCCCTGACCTCCTGGTCTCAAGGACTGCCACCAAGGGTGGCAAGAGAGATATCGTCGGTCACATGAAGGATCTCACTTTGTGAGGTTCAAGGTGATTTTCATTTTTTCAGTATGTGCTGTATTAATTTGCATGATTCATTATGTGATTTGTACAATCATGTGTTTCATAATGAAATCTTACAGATTTTTGTTATCTCTTGTCCGTGCAGCCATTATTCACCATCACACGCCACGATCACACACACACACACACACACACAGATTGCTTTTCACCAGTTTTTAATTACAGTCTTACTTTCACCACATGAAACAAAATCAACAGTACAAAAACAAAGGCAAAAGTCAACTGCTTGCAGATCTGAATGCTGTTTGAAGATTTCAAACTGGCTGAGTTACTTTCATGCGTTGTTTTGCCCTGTAACTGCATGCACACACTAAAGATGAGACCAATAAAAACAGAACATGAACACAATGTTATCACAGGAATACTTATGATTAAGACTTCACCATTGGTTGCAGGTTTAGGCCCATTCAATTGAAGATTGAGACATGGGACACTTCCTAGAAGTGGCACCTAGGATTCAGAGAAACATCTCAAAACAATGGTTTTATGATGTTCTTTGACATGACTATGTTGCAATGCGCAAAAGAAGTATTTTGGTTTGCATCTGATAAATTTCAAAGTATTTATAATTTGGGCAGGGAACAATTCTCCACAGTCCAACAGAGTGTACTGCAACATTTGGTGAAGATTAATCAATAATATGGTGGCATTCAAAACCTGCTGTCTTCAAAGCGACAACAACTCATGCTGTGCAGTCACTTCAGATGCCAATATTGTGCATAAGTTCAAGTTGTGACGTTTATGACTGACTAATGCTGGGGGATACTACGTTAATTTCAGCGTAGAAGAACAGAGCCTCATCGAGACGGAGAGGCTCTGCTTGAGACTAGGAGAGAGGTTCTGCCTGTTGATGGAAGTCTCCAGAATGTCCACACACTCCTGAAAGCTTTCTGCAGCCTCCTGGCCTGCGTCCACTGAAATCAAAAGGGCAGACAACATGCAGGAGTGACTACAGCAGTGCAGTAATGCTGAAGCTAGGTCTAGGAAGTGGAAATTCGACGTACATGTAACTCGAATTTGAGAATAATGCTGGACAAGAGTACAATGCACATCCTTTGCTATTCTCAAATTCCAGTTACGCCAAAATTCCACTACACTGCATTTGAAACCAAAGAAAAACTACCTTTCCATTAACAGTTTGTGAAAAATTTAATGGTCTCTTTCTGTGATTCATTAGTCTTTGCATAAGCTTGATTAGTTGATAAGTATCCAACAAAACCTAGTATTATAAAGTGAAATAAAAAACAAAACAAAACGGAATAAGCATGCTCTAAAGAAAAAAAAAGGGGGGGGGGGTGTTAGTTATTGACTTGCCCCCATCCCACCACAGTCTAAACGAAACCCCAGCATTAAAACTGTTACAGGAAAGGTATTTTTCTTGGTGATGATTGTCATATTGCTTCATCTCAATAAAGACAACCTGTGCACTTTAATAAAGTCAATAAAGACAACCTGTGCACTTTAATAAAGACAACTTGTGTAATTTCCCCATTGCCAACGTGTTGCACAAAAGGTCCAGCAACAAAGACAGGAAGATGATGGTAAGTACTTTTGTCTCAACTGTGCCACACAGGTGGTCGAGTTCCTATCTAAGGAGGATGATATCAGCTGTGTCCGTTGATTTTGCATGAAAATATTCACCCATTTATCACAGGGTTTTAGCCAATGAAGAAAACCACAATTTTGTTTAGAGTTTTCTCTCCGTAAGCTGCAGGTAAGGTATTTGAGTATTATGACTGAAGCTTGTGTGCAGCTGAAGTAAAACTGAAATAAAACTTACCAAGCAGCATGGCCTCCTTGTCTAGCTTGATCTTCTCTTTCATATCTCGGCACAAAGAGATGTGAGAATGGCGTACCTTGCGCAAGTCTACCAAGGTCTGGAAAAAAGGTAACTCTAGCATACCAGGATGAAATGGGGGGGAAAAAAAAGTCGTGGGACAACAAAAGTACTGGACAGGAACAGGTCAAATACACAATAACACCCCCCCCCCCCCAAAAAAAAAAACAAAACCAAACAAAAAACCCAAAACAAAATGCACATCAAAATGACAATTACCAACACATAACGATAGCAGGGCTTAAAATGTACCCCTCTGGTCAATTGAAAATTTCCCTCCCTCATAAAACGGTGTTTCCTCCTCAAGCACTTAGAATCGCACCAAATTGCGCAGAGTTTAACTTTAATTCTGAACATTTTTCTACCCCAAAAGTGCTGACTACTATATAGTCGTACTTGAAGAACTTAAAATCGTGCCAAATTCCACACATTTTATTCTGATTTAAAAAAAAAAAAAGTTTTTGGTGGAGCTGGGCAGATAATTATGCACTCATGGCTTTGCCACTTCGTCACTAAATGCTACATACTTACTTTGGATCGTGGACCATTTTAACGTTCCCCATATATGCCGGGTGTAAAATGCCCAGGACTTGTATGTTTTTGCTCATTACTCTCTCATTTTTCAAACTTGTGTTTCGACACTTCGGTATTCCTCAAGTAGAGTGAGAACTACTGTGCAACCGAAATATGAATCAGTATCTCAAGAAACAATGTAATAAGCAATGTTCAAAGTCTGGAACACGTAGTGTATGGCCCGGGTGAAAATCGGTCACTTTTACATTTTTGCTCATTACTCTCATTTTTCAAACTTGAGTACCTTACTACCTGAACAGAGATCAGTATCGCAAGAAACGATTCAACACTGTTTGAATCGGGAACATGTAGTCATGCCTCTCAGGCTGGGGAATTGCTGTGAAAAAAGAAGACTGAAACCTGGGCCAGAGTGCAGGGGCAATGCCCTGCTGGGGGACCACAGGAGCAAGAAAACAAACTTTAGCATTATTAAGGCATTTAGAAGCCTCTCCTGGCACCCAAAAGTGAATACTGCCTTGATACTGACATGCAAGAATTATAAAATGTAGTTAAACTGTCCCATATGGCATTAAATGCATCTTGATTAGTTGATAAATGCAACCTTTTTCCTTCTTTTCTTGGCTGAAACTTCGATTTTTCTGGCCAAAAGGACAGGAAATTTTTCTGAAAATTGCCAAATGACTGAAAATTCCCCATCCTGGCCTCTCTGAGCGCAATGGCTACACATAGAAGCATTTGAGTAAGGGCGGTTTATTGAATTCGAGTTTTGCTTCTTTCTGTGATTCTGTGTTTATTTTTTACACTTGTTCTTGAATTCTTGATTATCTACTTTTCCACTCTGAAAAGTATTTAGGTTATACTTAATAAAAAAAATGAGAGAGTAATCGGTAAAACCACACACCTGGTTGGGGATTTTCTAGCATTTCCTTGTGTAAGCTACATTGGGTCTTTTGCACCCAACCTCACATGAGTCGAAAGTTTCAGAGCCTTGTACGGTAAAGGTAAAACCCTGAAAAGTGACATGAATGTATGTGAGTGCAGCACATACAGATGGCAGTAAATTTTCTAAAACAATAAGCACAAATCTGTGAGATTTGGCGAGCAGAAGCACTGCCAACAGCAAACAAGAAATAAACCATGCACACAAAAATCATGGAGTTGTGCTATTGAAGTCCATACAGACATACCTCACTGAACTGCACCAAAAGTGCATGGACACGCTTGAAGGCTGGGCCAACCTGTGAAAGATAGGGCGGCTCCCTGCAGCACCATGGCTGCGCTTCTGTCTCGTAGCAGTAGGTGAAACTGAGTACAAGTTGGCTCAGCTCTCGCAGGATGAGATCCAGGGACCGACTTGCATGAAGAAGTGGACCGCTGCTTGCCTCATGTTCATTCAGGGTCTGGAAACAGCGCAGGTAAAGTATGATAAGGTGGGCAAATCTAACGCAGAAAGACCTGGTGTCCTACACAAGTAAGGCCAAATGACTGCTCTAGGCTTGAAATTCTGAGGAAAGTAGACTGGCAAGAAAAGCTGACTGACTTCCACGGCAACAACAAAAGCTTGGAAGAAAATAAATATATGCACCGGCCCCCGTAGTGTAGTGGTTAGCACTTCGGACCATGGACTGGGAGACCCGGGTTCGAGTCCCAGCCGAGGCAAGTGGGATTTCTCCTACCTAAGTCGGCTCCTACCCAGAGCGGGTGTGCTATGGGCCCAATGGGAAGGCTGTTGCCTCACAGTCGAGCTTCACCCACTCCACGGGTGTGACTTTGGGGGTGCTTCCCTTGGTATGACACGTCTTGTGATGTGGATGATTACACGGTCGGCACCGCAGGTGCTGTAGTTCCCGGGCCTGGTTAATGGCGGGATATTTATGACGGGAAGCATGGAATGCGGTCCTGTCCCGCAGTCCCAAACCACACAGACCTCCATAGCGTCCTCATCTCCATCATCATGCATAATAAAATTTGACCCAGCTTCCGAGCCCTCCGTGGATTCCACCCATGACCTGGGAGGAACACCACCGGAACCGGCAAAAAGTTGTGGCAGAAAAAAAAGAAAAAAAAAAAGCACTACATATCATTGTATCAACCACTTACGCCTTGCTCGCACCATACGCCTGCCTTGCTCAGTTCAAAGTTATCACACCAAGTAGACTGGTGAAATATTATATTTGGAACAATATTATGGTCCTGTGGCATGACCCCTACAAGGAATGTTCAGAGTGTTACTCGGTACTGATGCACCTGAAAATTCAAATTCAATAAAATGAAATGGGAAACGTACCATCTTTCGCACACCACTCAGCACGTCCAATTGTCGTAGCAGATTACCCTCCATCTCCTGACAGGTTCTAGCCAGGCGCTGCAAGTCTGGTGATGCTGAAGCACTGTAATATACGAAGAATAAAACGTCACACACAAATGAATACCCCCCCCCCCCCTTTTTTTTTGGGGGGGGGGGGGGGCAGTGGTGTACATCCACAAAAACATCTAATTATATTATATTCTATAGGACAAATGTCCTGGACCATATTAAAGTAATAGGACAAATATCCTCTTCAGAACAAAACTATCCGGACATTACTGAGTCATGATGTTTCTTGCTCAACAGCATCCGCTTCCTCTTTCCTCCCCATTTCTCTGTCACTCTGAACACCAAGTCTGATTCCCCCTTCACATCCCCATTCCCCCTTCACATCCATGGGTGCTTCAGTCTGCACCCGCATTAGCATGACTTGATTGTCTGCTGTCAGCCTATTCCTCTGGCTGCTGAGTTGCGTAGCAGCAAGAACTTTGCAGCCTGCAGACTCGCTCTATAGGGCTAGTGTACTGTGTCCGAGAGGTACATGCAGGGGTGCTAGCAACTCGGGACCTACAAATCTGAAACCACTTCAAGATGTTTTGCCAAATCTGAAAAGCCACAACTCGGAATGCAAGGAAAGCCAGAAAAAGTTGACAAGGGGCGGACGGCAAGACAGCTTACCGCAGCAGTCCTGAAACTGAATTGGCCCTCAAAATCGGAACGCCAAATCGGAAATCTGGATTCAGGTGAAATTTCAAATCGGAAATCCGATCTGAATCGGAACTCTGCCACCCCTGTACATGTATTAAAAGCCGACTGGACAATGGGGGAGGGGGGGGGCAGAATTAAAAAAGTAAAAAAAACCCACAACAACAAACAAACAAAACACTTTTGTCCAGAAACAAGATTCCTTCTGAAGAGGATGTCCACAGCTGGCAGTGAAATGTAATAATAAAAATTATTACGACTCCTTTAGAAGTACAGCAGTTCAGGACTCGGCCCGGCGAAAAATTACATGCTGCCTGACACAGGTTTGAGTTGGGGTTTTTTTGGGGCCGAGTTCTAAACTGAACTGATGGTTTCACAACAATATAGATCTTCTTTTGCAACAAATGGGTAATGTTTTTCAGTGTTCCCGATTATGCACAGGTGTGTGTATTTGTACACACAAAACTCTTAAAGTTAAACTGACACACAAATTTGAGAACAGCGCATTACAGGGGAAGGACATTTTGAGTCTCTCATAATGCGATATTTGGTAAGCGTGGCTGACACCCTACAATATACATCTCTCGTACTTGAATGCTTTTGTAAACAACAACAACAAATGGGTTTGACTTTCAGACTTTTTGTACCAAAAGACCATGGCCCCCATAACATTTACAAAAGGACCCTCAAAAATAAGGAGAGAGGGTCCCAAGGACCCTTGTATAAATTCGAGTTACAGGGAACATTGTTTTTGAATTGTTTCACAAAAAAACACCACCACCACTTACTCCCAAAAACAATGGATCACTGCAATAACAACGGGTCACTACAGTAATACATGTATTTACAAATCATCTTACAATTCCTTTGAGTTGCGGACGCGGCGCTGAAGATCAGGGGGCAAGAGGTCCACAGTGGGGACGAAAATAGCAGCAGGGAGCTGCTGGGTGGCCAGAGTGTCCATATAGCGACTGTCTGCAATCAGCTGATCCTCTAGTGAGCTTGCTTCACTGCATAATACACATCAGATATACACATATTACTGATAAAGGTTCAATACTCTCTCTCTCCCTCCATCCCCATTGATTTTAAGCCTTATTTTATCCTGTTTGGTCACCATAGGTTTCTGTGACCTGTTATCTTGCTTGTTTGTTTGTGGATGTGTTCTTGTTTGTTTTTTTTCTCCTTCTTCTTCTCACCTTTTTCGGTAGCCTAGATTATTGGTTTATCTTTGCATATTATGTTTGTTTTCTGTTTCTTTATTATTGTAGAATGTAGTGAGGACTGCTTGTAAGATATGCAGAGATGCCTACCAGAATTATCCTATTAAACGTCTCATCATCATCTCTCTCAGACGCAAACAGTAGAGCTCTCTAACCGAGACAAGAAAAGTGGCTGAACCGTTTCACAGCTGTCCAAGAGCGGGACTGAAGATTTATAATCTTCTGTCCAGTCTAGAACGACTAGTTACACTAGTAAAAAGTTCAGACCTGTTGATATTCAGGCCCATGGAACTGAACTGTATTTGACTCTTGCAAAACCACAGCTGTAAATAACTTTGTGATTTACCTCAAAGTCAGCAGTGAGGTCATTTGTGACTACTAATAGTACTACGCCTATTGTCCTTTGCTTCCTTACCTAAGCACACCGGGGGTGAGCAAGGATTTTGTCATTGGATCTTCTGCGTTGTCACATGTGGTTACAATGTCCAGCAATTGATTGAAGAACTCGAGTTGGCGACTGGCAGAAGTCCCCACTCCCTACAAAGAAAAAACAAACCTTCACAATTGTGGAGATTTTCTGGAAGAAGGGAAAGTTTTTTGTTTTTGTGTGTTTGTTTTTGTTTGTTTGTTTGGTTTTTTTTTTTTTTTTTGGGGGGGGGGGGGAGGGGGGGCAGGGTCAGGCAAATCGAACTATGACAGGAATTAGCTATGTACCTGCAGGTTATGAAACCCACCTACACAATGATGACGAACATGTTCTGGTTTTTTTTTGGTAATAATCAAACACAATCACAAACAAATCTTTCTGCCTAATAGAGCAGGTCCTCCTTTGGACAGCCTCTGAGTTGATTTCCACAGGAATGGTTGTGCAGTACATACCCTTATCAAATCCACATCATCGTATTTGCATAATCCAAGGTTGCTGATGACAAAGAGCAGCTCTGTATGAACAGAAATGTAAAAAATGGTCAGCCTCTAAACATAGGCAGAAAAGACTTTGATGGCAGCTGAAACTGTTGAATACAAACTAGACTTGTGGCAGACATAACCGATAAATTTGGATTAAATGTGGAATGGGCGTGTAACTTGATTGGAAATTCCGGGTCCCCCTGAAATTCCAAAATTCGTATTTTGGCGGAGATTACTTTATTTGATTTCAGAAATCGTACAAAATATGAAAAACTAGGGACGGATGGCAGCTATCCTCCTATGTATGTAGAGTTTCTGTGGCTAGGCAAGTTAATCAAACTTCAGAAATATGAATGATGTCAGTGAAACTTCAAAGCCAGGAATATGATTTAGCATACTCCAGCGCCAAAGCCCTTTCAGTGGCCATTTGATACATGATTTTTAAGTGACTGCTAAAGTAGAACTGCTCTCACTCTGTATTCTGGAATCAACTGTGTTATCTAGAAAACTTGCTGTAGGATCCAGTAACTCTGCAATCTTTGCGTCAAACCTGAAGTGGAAACACATTTTCATTGAAGATACATTATAAACATTTACTTTTGTTTTGTGTCCTAGTGTGCACATTTACACTACTATTGTTACTAGTAAAACAAACCCCTCTTTTCTAAGAAATCCACACATGTACATGGCAGAATCATTAAAAAAAAACAAAAAACCCTTTGATATCTCGGCAAATGTGATGTCTTCATCAGAATGTTAAAATTTATGTACACTTACGAGTTACATGGAAATACAGTACACATTAACAGTAAATAAACAGGGGGAGGGGACTTCCTTACAATGAAATATTTTAAGGGTGTCATTTGCATTCACAGCTCATTCATGAGCCTAGAGAAGGAAAATAACACACGCACACAAACACCAATTTATAAACCTGAACACCAGCTACTAAAACCAACAAAGACCTCAACTTTAGTCTCAAGCTTGATTCATCTTTTATTAATTTAATTTCAAAGATAACATGGGACTGCTTAGTAACACCACTGAGAGTTGGATCATATATATAGCTAATGGTCATACCTAGACAAAATCCACTGCAGTACTCTGAGTCTTTGCTCCCCGGGTTTGAAAATTATTTCTGTGATCCAGGTTTCATCTGCACCCTCAGAATAGGGACAGCTAAGGCACTGCAGTAAAAACAAAACAACTTCACATTTAGTTCCACTGCAGCTTCTGTTGAATATTAATGAACACTTTGGATAAGATAAGTATATATATATTTGTATTGCCTTACAGGCCACCCTAAAAAAAAAGGGTACCTCACAGTGACGGTTTATGATCTTCAGATATATGATGTGAAAGTTATGCTGTTACAAGCTGTGTAACTGTGGGCTGTGCGCCAAATGCTGGGGAAGGAGGGGGGGGGGGGAGGGGGAGGGGGAAAAGGAGATGTCAAGTGCGGTCGACGATTTGAAAAATTAACCAACTTCCTCCGGCTTTAAAACCAGCTGAACGATTTCAAATGGACACAATGAGCAGTAAAGAGATTACTAAAGGCCTTTAAATTAAAATTACACACATTCAAACGGTCTACGAGATTTGTTGCCCAATTTGTCTTTGATCCAGCCGCCATTTCGGAACGATATCCAAGGGAAATCACTTCACATGACCATCAAGTTACTGCAATGCAAATAGAGCAGTTTTCGTCAATTTACCGAAACACGCACATTTCTTCCGAAGGAAACCTGACATAAAATGCAAAGATGTCAAAATCACCAGAATAACCTGCGTTAACTCATATATAAAAAAAAATTCATGCTGATCTGTATTATGTCTGATTGATCACTTATGTAAGTCTAAACACAACTTTGTGTTAAATTTTATCCTATACCGCGATGTCAGTACTAATACATGACTGTCTCTGCTATCTGTATGCTCTTTGACTTGCTTGGGGCCCTACATCTCTCTCTCCACAACGAGGTGATCGAGAGACAGACATATACGCTCCTGCAGAATTCCATAGTTCTACTCTTCCAAGCCAGATGACAGGACTACTTGCTCCGCTTCTTTGTCTCTGTTCAGGGTTTTGAGGTCTCAGGGAATTTGGCAAGATTAAGAGGGGGAGGGGTGGGGGGGGGGGCTTGACGCACGTGCACTTGTAATCATTTTGTAATTCTGATGGGCCGTGTGACACGCAGACAAGAGTGGGGTTTTTTTTTTTGCTGATGGGGGGGGGGGGGGGGGGTGATATGATGAAAACAGATTGGACACAAACACACACATATCACACAAAAACACAGATGCCAGAAAGAACTGTTATACCTTTATTGACCTTGCAAAGTCAATACAAAATTATCTGATACAAAACATTACGAAGGAAAAGACAGTGAGGAATCCATAAAAATCACACATTCTCAGTTATACAAATACAAGCATGGTGTCGCTTTAACCTTCCGGCTACGTCGCAAAAAAACTTCTTAGTCCTACATCGTGTGAAACAACTTACCCATGGTTTTTACATAGGTAATTTTCGACTTATTCCTAGTCCTACGTCGTGGGAAACAAATTACCCATGGTTTTTACATAGGTAATTTTCGACTTATTCCTAGTCCTACGTCGTGGGAAACAAATTACCAATGGTTTTTATATAGGCAGATTGTAGCTTATTCCTAGTCCTACATCGTGGGCAACAAATTACCCATGGTTTTTATATAGGCAATTCACAACTTATTCTTATTTATTGTTTAATTCCTCTGCTAATTACAAGTTAAACAACACAATTTTTGGCATGAACATAGTCAAACCATTTATTGACAAAGTCATAAAATTTCAAAGGTGTGACCTAAATATTGACCGAGATACGTTCATCTAAAGCAATGTGTGTGCAACTTTTTACCCACGACGTAGCCGGAAGGTTAACTGAGTAATGCTTAGGTATTACACTTGCTGATGGTGTCTAAATCACAGCCTGATTTTAAAACAATACAGTCACGCTTATGAACTATAACTACCAATGGGCAATGGAAGAAGAGAGACAAAGTGGCATCAGAACTACGGTACTGAAAGTCCTAAATCCCGCAACTTGTGGAGTATTCCTGCCACAACAAATATTGAGCGTTTCATGTTTTGGGTCCAGAATTTTTAATTTCTTTACATACATGTCACACCATTCAATTTGTGCTGTTTGTCTACATAGGTGCTCCAGTTCCTCCCCCCCCCCCCCCCCAACCCCCCTCTCTATGTAAACACACAAAACCAGACCAGTGCACGACCGAAACCCATTCTACTGAGGAGTGTTGAAGTCTTGGTCTCTGCATTTGTCACACTGCTTAACTGTACATGCAGATTATCAGCCAGATTTCCCAAAATGGGCCCAAAAGTTTAAAAAAAAAAAAAAAAAGGAAGAAAAAGGCAAGGTACAGCCGAAGAGCAGTTGTTCTAGTATCCTAACCCTAAACTTCAGCCTTGCTTCTTACATGGCCATTTAATTAAATCTCAGTTGGTCTAGACGGAAAATAACCTGAAAATGAGTGGGATAAAACATCCTGGGGACCTTGTGGCATGGGACAATCTGTACCTGGTCAAAAACAATGTACCCAAAGAACATGCAAAAATAATGAAGGTGACCATTTCAGCCATACTAAATTGATTTCAGATAGTTGATCCTGGACATGTGTCTGTGAGGGGAAAGAAGATAGCTTTCTACATAAAAAGCATGTTTTTTACACTCCTGTGCTGAAGATATTGTAATATACTTATAATGTGCGATATTAAATCAGCGAACTTGCCCTCGGCAATACAACAGTGAGAAAAGAAAAATAATACAACTCCATATGAGCAACTAAAATCTGGGAAATCACACTGAAGGCACTGAGCAAATAAAGCCCTGTAAAGAAAAACGGCTCACAGATTCAAGTTTCCGATGTACATGTAAAGCATAACCAGTTCTGTTTATCACATGTGGTCAGTGCCTACAGATGCATATGTATTTACGCACTGGCAAAGCCTTACCTACTGGTGCTTGTTACCCCAGTCACTTGATCTATTTTCCTGTCTGTTTTTGAAGATTCGGCTTTCTCTACCAAAATTTTCTTGTAACAATTCTCCCTCCCCTGATATATTGTAAAATGTACATGCACTACACATAAAATGACACCGATTACACCGAGTACTGTCTCAGAAGTTAACAAATTCATACCGTGTACAGGAAGAAAAGAAACTATGAATGGCAAATAAAGAGTTACGGCTAAATAAAGTACATGTACGCAGTTAAGTGTGGTCAAGCATGTTTTACCGGTACATTGTACTACCATGTGGTTTTTCTTCTGTTTTTGCCTTGATATTCATGACAGTACACAACACAAGCCCTATCACAGCAAAAACCTGTATTGTCTGAGCTCAAATGACACTTTGAAAATGCAGTTATCCACCGCTCTGTCCACTCAGATGATTAACCCTTCACAACCCAATGGTCCATTTCAGCATGTGAAACTTCACTTATTTTGTTTAACCAGCAGTAGGAATGTGCATGTATATATACATCTGTGCTCATGACAAGTTCCAATGACCTCTTAAATTGCTGAAAAACTTTGATATCTAGATATGGTGCATATACATATTCTATAGCGAGTACAAGAGCCCAGCGATAAAAACAAAACAAAGAACAACAACAAAAGAGAAAATAGAAAAAAAAAGAAAAAAGGTGGCAACATTGCCGCCACACCTCTCCTGCCCCACTACCACACACATGCACACACGCCATTTACTTTTGAAACCTGCACAGGAAATGTAGATATGATGAAACCCTGCACTGTGAAAACATTCATTTATAAGCATTACCTCAGCAGCTGAACACACTTGAGCTGCATGCAGAAATTACAGATTATTAGGGGAAAAAAAAAGACACTTTGTGGAGTATACGGGTACATATTATGTACACCTACAATGAAACCTGTTTGCAAAACGCTATAAGGTCAATAAAGCAACCAGTATTCACTACAAAATACATGCATACATGATAACAAAAGTAGATGACTAAGTATATAACAATACAGTCATAGCAAACTCTTTTCAGAAAGCAGAGAAAAAGACTCTACCAAGATGGCCATCTAGAACTCTGTGACTCTAAAACTCACAGCATTTTTCAGGATCAAACGGTTTGAAGACTGAGATTACAACCCGACATTAAATCATCAATAAGACACAGACATACCTTGAGGGATCTAGAAAGAAAACTCCAGAGTTGCAATAGCAGAATGTGCACATAAGGGAGTGTGTGCATGCGTGCACACACACACACACACATCTCTTAAAAAAAACAACAACTAAAAACACACACACACATACATCTCTTAAAAAAACAAAAAAAAACCTAAAACAAAAAAACTAAAAACACACACACACACATCTCTTTAAAAAAAAAAAAAAACCTAAACAAAAAAACTGAACACACACACACACACACACACACACACACACACACACACACACACACACACACACACACACACATATCTCTTTAAAAAAACAAAAACTAAACACACACCTTAAAAAAATAAAAACCTAAAACAAAAAAACTAGGTTAACACACACACACACACACACACCAATCACCCACCACTAACTCACCAACTGACCGACCCAAATCCTTCCAACCAAAAACCTTAAACACAGGCCCGTAAAACAGTGAGATTATTTTCATGAAACAATCACACAATTTCCATGACAAACCTGATACGAGAGAGTCATCTTAACAAGAAAACAAACAATATAAATACTTTTAAATATTTCCCTCTGAGTAAATAAGGCTTCAGTCACATTTAACACATTTTTTTTTTTCTTTTTGGTAAAAATCTTGACATACATACATATACGCAGCTCTACAATCAGCAAGTACGGGTGCAACCAGTTATACATAAATGAACAGAACAATACTGTAGGAAGATAGTCATACAGGTGCAGTGAATACAGTGTAGTGTATTTAATAAGACCATCACAGACACACAAGTAGTGCAAGACCAGATGTGGTATTAAAAAGAAACAGATTTACAGGAAACGAGCAAAAACAAAAGTGATACATGCATAAAATGAAATACGTGTATGTGCTTGTGTATATTTAGCTGAAAGATCAAAAGAATCACTGTGATGTATCATATATATGCAGATGACCTATATGCAGATATTAACCTTGTCTATTTCTTTTAAATCAGTACATAAAACTTACATACATTGAATATTTGAAGTACGGTCCGAAAAACTTTTAACAATGTCTGTTGTGATCAACTAACCCAAAACTGGCCAGTAGGACCAATGAAACAATAAATGTCACAGCACGTTAAAAAAAAAAAAAAAATCATTTTCACAAACTCTGTTACACCTCATGGTTAAAATTTATTGTTGAGAAGGTGAAATTGACTGGACATTCCATCATTTTTGTCATGGGCACATTTTGAGAAGAGTTCCTCCTCAGACAAGGTGATGAAAAATAACAACAAAAAAGGAATATATATACATCAGAGTAGGACAATCATTTATTTTGCCCAAGTTTCTGCTGGAACACTGATGTTTTTTGTGAGGAAAAAAAAATTCATTGTCAACCTCTTGCATCTCAATCATCATAACAATAACATGCACACTTAAAACTAACATCTTTCAAGGACAGTCATACAGGCATTGAACCAGTGCTTGTGATGCAGTCTGAAAGCAGGGGGATTTGAACTTGTCTAACCAAAATCACACGTTAAAACACAAGTGCTGAAGATGAATTTCACTTTTTTTCTTTTTGCATGACCCAATCCAAACCAATGTCCATTTCAAATATCGCAGAATTACTCTACAAAAAAGAAAAAGAAAAAAAAAGCTCATGCATGTACAAAGAATGACTCAATTTAATTCTAAAAATTGAATTTAAATCCAACATGATAATCAGTCCTCATGATTCTGATACTAATTTGGGGGGGGGGGGGGGGGAGGGATGGGGGGGGGGGGGGGGAGGGGATGGATGGGGGGGGGGGGGGGGCTATGTGCAGAGATTTTCTCTCTCTGCATCATGAGATTTTCACTCATTTTGATTCAAGTGCTGACCATTCTTAAATATTGCACTTTTTTTTTTCTTCTTTTGTCTCCGTCTTTCCTTCAGGGACAATTACCTTGTGTGACATGTGGAATCTGCATTGCTGATACCACCCTGAACACACACACACACACACACACACACACACACACACACACACACACACACACACACACACACACACTGTTCTCCAAACTCTGAACTTCCATATGCCATTTTCTGTTCGAAAGCCATCAATAATCCATTTAATGTTTCTGTTCATAGATCAAATTCAACTGCAGATGATCAGATGTTTGCCTGAAAAGCTAAACCTATACATAATCAATGATAATCCAACGAGACCGTCACGGGGAAAACAGGCTGATGATCTTGATACACATTTGTTTGATCTCGAGTGTCCGGGACAACCCTGCTTCATGAAGATGCACTTACTGGTGAATAACTTTAGGTACAATTGCTTGTTTTCATTCCTCCATATAACTCAGATATCTGATTCAGAAAAATACAATGCGCAGTCCAAGTACTTTGGTATTAATTCATGAGTTTCTTTACAAACAGAAATGCATCACAAATTTAGTCTATTGAGGTGGGGGAGGAGGGGTGGTGGGGTGGGGGGTGGGGTCTTACCTGCATTTCCAACTTGGCCAGACTCACACTGAGGTACCAAAAATCAAGTACAGCTGTAGGAACAAAAAAAAAAAAAAAAAAAGAAAAAAAAAAAAAAAAAAAAAAAAAGACTGGACACTATCCAATGTTTATGTTGGTGAGTTGTACCAGTTGGTTGTTTCCATTTTGTGCATACACACTTGCTGCTGTCAAGGCAAACATCTTGTGGCCCTTAGATGCGACGAACAAAACATCGGTGAGTCTCGCTGCTCACTGTTCCGTCACAGGAAGTGAGTGGACCGAGGAGATGGTGCCTTGCCGCTGAAGCGGGGGTTTTGGTTTGATGTTGTGGCGCTGCATGTAGGACAGGAACTGGTCCGGGATCTCCTCCAGCACCTCCTTGGCCAGGCGTGCCTGAACCGCTGCTTCGTCATCTCCACCACGACCGAGAAAGTCTCGTAGTGGAACAAACTGAGAGGGAAAGAAATAGCGATCAGTACAATAGTAAAGAATACTTGTACCGCATTTATGCTACAGAAATATGCCACGCAAACAAGAAAAGATGAGGAACCGGCCCCCATAGTGTAGTGGTTAGCACTTCGGATCATGGACCGGGAGACCCGGGTTCGAATCCCAGTCGAGGCAAGCGGGATTTTTCATACCTAGGTCGGCTCCTACCCAGAGCGGGTGTGCTATGGGCCCAATGGGGAGGCTGTTGCCACACAGCCAAGCTTCACCCACTTCACGGGTGCAACTTTGGGGGTGCTTCCCTTTGTATGACACGTCTTATGATGTGGATGATTACACGGCCGGCACCGCAGGTGCCGTAGTTCCCGGGCCTGGTTAATGCCGGGATATTTATGACAGGAAGCGTGGAATGCGGCCCTGTCCCGCAGTCCCAAACCACACGGACCTTCATAGCATCATCTTACTATCATCCTCATCTCCATCATCATGCATAATAAAAATTGTCCCAGCTTCCGAGTCCTCCGTGGGTTCCACCCATGACCTGGGAGGAACACCACTGGAGCTGGCAAAGAGTTGGGGCAGCAAAAAAAAAAAAAAGAAAAAAAGATGAGGAAGCATGTTTGATTGAGTGATATCCCCCCCCCCCCCCTCCCCCCATAAAAACCAAAAAAAAAAAGAAAACCAAAAAAAAAAAACCCCAAACAAAACAAAACAAAAAAACACAAATCTGCAACAGCAACAAAACATAAACCACCCCTGTTACACTCAGGTCACTGTCCAAATCTCACAAATTCTTTATAAGATGCACAGAAAGCACTTCACTTGAATGCTGGCTTTGTTTCACAGCACAGTCTCACCTGCACAATGTCGCGTTCAGCGTAACGGCCTCTTGATGACAGTCGCACCTCGTCACCATCCAGTACCTCCATCGCTGTACACAAAGTAATTAGGGAGAAGATGTAAGTGCACTAAAAGCTGAGGCAAAAAACAAACCACTGAACAAGATATACATGTTCCGAATGACTCGCTCTCTCTCTAACACACACACACACACCCCTCCCCATTTCTCTTATACAGTCCTAACAAAATAAATATGCGACCCTCCATCCCCAACTACACTTACACAAATCCAAAGGATAGAAAAAAATGTTTGAGGGCTTTGTAATCTTCAACTTCAAATGTGAAAACTTTTCCTATGGCTGTTCCACGACCAACCGATGCTTTCAAATTATATTGACGCACACCAACCTTCAAAATCTGCATCACCAACACCAACAATGATAATGGACAGGGGAAGACTGGAAGCCTGCAAGACAGTGAAAACAAGCTGATAAAAAGTTACTTTCACAGCATTTTATAATATCAGTTACATGTATAACAGTCCTGTAAAACATAAACAAAGTGTACTATGGGACACTGCTTTTGCAAACCAACTGCACTGTTGGTCCTATGTTCTGCAAAGCACAAGCAAGTTGCATGCTGAAGTTTCAGTTCCTGAAATTAATGACTAGAAATGACTAGAATGGTGTATCTTTTTCAACTGAACAGAGCTACTGTACTTCTTATGCCTTTGTATACGCCTCTAGTGTGTCATCAATCAAAATTCCTTTCCTATCATTCGGTCATAACATGATTTGACAATCCGCCTGAATACAACATTAAAATCAAATAAACCAACCAACCCCTCAATATTATAAACCACCATGCCTGACCTTCCATCTCATGCATGGCTAACGTTCCAAATCAATTTCTACCCAAGTAATATCTCTAATGCTACCTTTATAATTACCCATTTTCTCTAATCATCGCTCTCAATACAACAAACTTACATTGACTATTGCCTCAGTGGTCTGAGGCATATCAGTGATGATCCCGTCTGTGATAATCAGGAGGATGAAGTAGTCATTACCGTTAGCAGCAGCACGGGCAAATCTACAGCATATAATGCAGGAATTAAAACCAAAATTTCAAAATGCAAACACAACTGAGCGACCGCTATCTAGACATTAGACTGTACTTACAGTGACGTCAAAAACTTGATGAAAAGGAAGAATTACAAAAAGAAAACAAATAAAAGACCCCCCCCCCCAAAAAAAAACCAAACAACAACCCCAAACCAAAACAAACAAACAACAACAATCCCCCACCCCCCCCCCCCCCCCCCCCCCCCCCGAAAAAAAAAACCCAACCCAAAATACACAGCAATTAACAATACTATAATTCCTTGTCTTGTCTGCAATGCAGAAAAATGAACAAACAAGATCAATCTGTATGTAGGGAAAGTGTTATCCACAGCTTAATACAAGCAGTCTTACTTTGCGACATGGTTGATGCATGGTGCGAAGTTGGTGGGGCCATACAGCTGAACAGAGTACAGTGTCTTGTGATATGCCTCCAACACTCCTTGCACTCCCTGGCAGTACGGGTTTTGGGGGTTCCCATTCTATGAGTAAAAATAAAGAAATACGGTACAGGCACAAGCATAAAATGAACATTTCAATGTCTCCCTCTCCTCTCCCTTTACAAACTGCACAAGATACATATTCCTGGCACTTATCCATTTCTACAAATTCCAATATCTTTACTGGTCATTTCTAGTGTTAAACAACCCAAACAATAACCTACAGGTAAATCTAATCACCAAAGAATGCTGTAACTGTGCTAATGAATAAACCAAACAACAACAACAAAAAAACAACAACAAACAAACCACAAGCTGATTGTCTTATCTCTGAACAATGCAGGAAGGACAATCAATTAGTGTGGATTTCACAGGAAAATGTGCTCCACAGAAAAACAAAACAAAACAAAACAAAACAAAACAAAACAAAACAAAACAGCAATACATATAATCATACACACCAATGCAAACTCATGGGACACAATTCCGTCTGGTGGCAGCCGTGCTCCGAACCCAAGTGCTGGAAACAGTTTGTCCCTGAACAAGGACGTGAAGATACAGGCATATTCAATTTATGTGTACAGTGAAATCATGCTGGTGAAATCATGATGCTAAAGGGAAAGTAATATACTGGGAGAGGAAAGTGAAATTCTCAAAATGACAGAAGCAAAAAGCTAACAAAGGATGAGCAAGTATCAGTGTAAAGTACTGAATATGCTGAACAAGACAGCAGAGCCAGCTTTCTCAGTAATGATCCCCTGTTTCCAGCTCTACTGTCATATGGAAAAAGGGCCTAAGCACCCTCGATTTGATAGGTGGCTTGGCCCTTTTTTCCCCCACGATACTAGAGCTATACATTGATACAGACAGAATCTGATTACGGTGGAACACTGTGTAGTAAGACAAAGTGGGATGCGTCAGCGGTGGTGATGAAATAATGCAATAAATATATATATTTATTTTTTTTATGGCTTCCAGCTACAATTCCTTTGAATAGATATGAATAGTGATGTATCTTTCTCATTTTCATCTAAATTCTCAGCCTATGAAAGAAGCTCAGCTGAAAGATTACACACGTGTCATAGTCCTGAATGATTTGGCCCACAGCGTTGATGGCAGTTGCGTAGGGGTTCGGGCGATAGGGATTCATGTAGTGTAGGGACGTTGGGGACTTTGGGTCTCCATTTGATGCTGTGAAGTCAATGGCAAATGTGCAGTGCATTCGCGTCCTGCAATACAAATTATTTATCAATCATCTTAGTAAGCTCAAGCACAATGTGACGTTCAATCAAACACACACAGCTCCCATGAGTATGAGTGCCAAAGGCAGCCTGTTACGATACCTGTGGTAATACGAATACAAACAAAAGTGTGGCAAATGTCCTGTTTCAAAAGAACTTGAAGAAGCATGCAAGAAATTCTCATGAATCTATTACTGATTGTCATATACAATGTTTAAAAAAAAAAAGACAAAAAAAAGACAAACACTGTAGTCTTGAAAAAGAGGGAAGATGATCAAGGTCAAGGGTGCAAAAAACCAACAACAAAAACCTGAAAAACAAAACAAACAAAAAAAACCCTCCAAAATCCCCCCCCCCAACCCCCCACCCCCCAAAAAAGGAAAGAAAGAGAGAGAGAGAAAAAAGTCAGATACAAATCTAAGACATACCCTCCTCGGATGTAGTCAAGGAAGGTGTACACTTTCTCAATGCGGCATGACAGCAACTCAACCTGAAAACATTGGCATGAAGGGCGCTGTTTTAAAATAAGTCACAGACAAAATGAAGCACATAACTTGCTTATGTGACAGAACTTCTATCAGTTTGTTTACTGAAATATATATCCCAAACTGCACTTGGGAGAAACTTTGCATGTGCACAGGCTACAGGTTCTAATTTGTGCCCTGTGTATTTACTTCTGTTGGCCTAAGCAATCATTTTCATGTGGGTTGGGGTGATAGACTGTAAGGCTTAGTGTCTCACAAATCCATGCATACCACTAATAATAATAATAATAATAATAATAATAATGCACAGACAAATCCATGCATACCACTCCTGAATTCTGGTACTTGTTTCCCTTCTTTGCCTTCTTCTTTAGGCTGATGCACTGAAAAAAAAAAAAAAAAAAAATGCACATCCACAGAATTCTGTAGAATTCAAACATCAAATTTCTACATCTCTTACTGTATCTGGGTACTGGGTAGATTAATTATTTTGTGTGCCATGTGGCAAATGCCCGAGACCAGAAAGATGATTCATGCTACAGCCCACCCTGTCCGAGATGGCCACCCAGGTAAGTGGCCTTCTTCACACAGGGTCATTTCAGCAACACACAGAAGCGACCGGCCTGGATATCAGGGGTCTCCTTAGGCAGGTTGTTCTCACCAAGTCATCACGTCAACAGATTTGATCTAATCAAGTGTGCATCCAATGTTATGATCCAGGTCTGACCCTATTGATGAACTTCAAGTTGTGTAACTATGAACATACACCGTACCTCAAATCTATTGGACTCTCCTGGTCCTCTGGAAAGTTCCCTGAGTGTTGTGGTAAAGTCACCAATGAAATCATGTCTGCACATACCAAAATAGAAAAAGTAAAAAAGAGAAAAGTAATGACAATTCAAAGAGTCAGACATACATGTACAGTGAAATTCATTCCAACAGAAAACACAGCACACCATGAAATGCCTGGTTTGGCAATGGATTCATCATTATGTCTGCACGCACCAAAGGAGGAAAAAAAGTGCAACTGCAGAAACTTACCCTCCATCTGCATCCCAGTCATGGCATTCGATTTTGATTGACCTGGAAAAAAATGCAAGTTACAGTAAGTGTTAATTTCAAGTGGCTCTTAACTCCAACCTCATCCCCCCCCCCCCCCCCCCACCACCCCTCCCCCAAAAAAAAAAATAAAAAAAAAAAATAAAAAAAACCACACACACACAAAACAGAATAAACAACAACCTCATCCCCCCCCCCCCCCCAAAAAAAAAAACAACAACAACAAACAAACAAAAAAACAACAACACATGCACACACACAAAACCAACAAAAACCAATTAAAGCAATAATAACAACAGCCCCCAAACAATAACAGCCCCCCCCCCCCCCAACAAACAAAACCAAAATGAAACTAAAAACAATATAAGGAAATAGAAGTTCTGTGCTTATTTTTCAACAACAAAAATTGTCAGATGACTGTTTACCTGTCATAATCTCCATTGCACAAAGTCCGCACAGAAATGGAGAAAGGTTTCCAAGTAGGGTTCAATGTCTTTTTGATCACTTCTGTTCTATGCACCACTGTGAAGCTGTAAAGAGAAGGAAAGAAAGGTTATCAACCAACTTCACGTGGTGAAAAAGTAATAGTGATCACCTGGTAAACGATGATAACTTTCTACGCAAAAGACAGAACTGGAAGTGGCTACAACAAACCCCCAAGCATGTACTGAATGGTTAGCATAGACTGGCAAGCAATACGAAGTGGTCCAGCTTTAGCTCCACACCTATATGAAGCCAAATCAAGAGTAAATTTATGCAATTGGTTAAGTGTTGGTGGTCTTACCCTCAAAGAAAATGAGAAAACTTTTACAGTAAGTAACAATACAAACAAATCCTTGAAGGCAAGCAGACGTCTGGCGAAACTGTTTACAATTTGCCCCTCCCATCTCTAACTGACCAAGAACAAAAGAGAACTATACCTGCCATCTTCATTGGACCGTGAAAATGTAAGGAACGGGTCTGACTTTCCAAAAAAGTCCTTCTTGTCCAACTTGTGGGCACAAAACTGCATTGTAGCTTGCTCCTGTTTTGGTTCAGAAAGAAAGCAGAGAAATCAGAAACAAACTAAACCAAACGAATGCACTGACACAGATGAAAAATTGTGGAAATGTCAAAGGAGAAGACTACAGTTGTAAGTATCAGCAAATATACGCACTAGTTGCGCAGACTAGGAAACAAGTCAGCAGGAATCTGGTAGGTGAGAACAGGAAGATGAACAGATGTAAATCACATCACACACCCGAAAGACACAAAGTATTTTTATTCTAAACTTCTGAGTCTTACACAAGATTGAAGTGGCAGGATGAGCAACTCACGTCCTGTTAAAAAGTGTTTTGCACAGATGCTAGCTACCACTACTGAGTCAGTTGTTCTCCCTAAGTGTATTTCAGAGCTTTGTAAATTTGTAATGTTGCAAGCGGCGATGTGCGAGTTGCATGGAGATGACCATTTGGCTGAAGCTATAGTCTGTTTGAAACAAATGCGTCACTTCACTTGCAAGTGAAGTGGGCAGAAAGTGCATGTTGTAACTCCCACTTTGGCTCATATCTTAACGACGACAGCCCCAAAATGGTTCATATTTGCATACATCTAAATGGTATCATGTTCTTGCCACTGTTATAAGGCTAGGTTGGTCTGTAAGCTTGAAAGACCTACTGGATATATCCTTAAATGAGCAGAAAACACACTTACTTTACAGCTGCTAAGCTCCTCTGCACTGACTGAAACAGACAAATACCAGTTTGTCAAGCACAGTATTTTCCACACGCACGTCATCTGAGGAAAGTGACAATGCCAAATGCACCTCATGATCTTAACTTATAAGCTACCAAGAAGAACAAAAAGCCAAATATCGCAAAATAAGATTGAATGGTTCAGTGAATGATTCTGAGAAAATGCCAAGAATAGAGTTTTCCATCGATACACAACCGGACAGACCATGCACCTAACACTTTTGCTCTATTAAGTTGTTCACACTTGAGCGAAATATTGAGAAAGCTAATATACAGTACTTAGTTAAACAGTTCATCACTGACAGAGGAAATAAACATGGGCACACAGACACAACTTACTGATAATTGTTCCACTGTCTTTCTTGGGTCCACTGGAAAAAACAGTCAAAACAATCAATAAATTCTATGAATACAAAATTTGTACAAACAAATTCCACAAAGTTTCAAGGGTACTGCCAGAAGACAAGGGATGAGTATTTCTCACAACAAAATTATACAAAGCCACTGTGTGAACACAATGCTAGAGATGAAACTAGGTCCCCCACACTCTAACTCCTCAACAAAATAAAAAAGAAAATAATTAAACAAACAAATAAAACAACAACAAAAATTCCACATAAATCTGTTTTGTATGAACCACAATTTTACTGTGAAATGTAGGAAACTGCTGCCTTTAGGTTTCCATGCCAATAGAGGTTCTACACCAAGATCAACCAGTGCCAGGGATAAACTCAAGCCTTTCTCAGTTTGCAAGCTGTGTCCTTACGTGAGTCTCTTTGCAAGTTTGTTGGCAGAGACAATTTCACCGAGAGTGCACTCCGTGCGTCCCAGGAAATCCTGAAAATATTAATTTCTTGTGAGCAAATATTGGTACAGTTAAAAAATGTAAACACAAAGTGCAGCCAATGAAAAAACTGAATGTTCATCATCCAGGTACCCCCAAAAAGTAAAGTTATATGGCCTGACCTTGTGTGACTGTATCAGAAAGCAAGATTTAGGTGTATGACATGGAGTGGTCGATAGTGTTGAGGTAACATCTCTTGCCACTCTTACAAGAGGTTGAGGTTTGAGTCCTACTTAGGGCAAAGACTTTTCAGCTGAAGTGTACATGTGGCATGGTTCACTTGGCCAACCATCTAGGGTCTTCTCCAGATACACAAGCCCGTCACCTGTTGAATATTTCTGATTTTTGGTTGGGAAAGAAACGCATTTATCACACTGATAAGTTATGGAATAATTTAGTATCTTTACTGCAATTATCTGGACGCTGAGGCAATTACATGTATTTTGCAAACAGCATAATTTTAAGATACAAACATTGTTTCCTAAGGCTGCAAGATGTTATTTCTTTCTTGTGAATTGCAGTCAGTGGCGAATTATATGTGCTTATTTTGGCTATAGTTGTGAGACACTATTGTGAGGAAATCTCTTGTGTTTGAATTGAATTGCGTAGTTTTTTTTGGTTTTTTTTTGTGATACTTGTGTTAGTTTCTTCACTGTTTCAGGGTGCACAAACAAATTAATAGCATGATATAACCTGATAAAAAGCCTACAGACAACATATGGTCTTCGCTGGTCGACTGACTGAGAACCCCCGGTGGTGTGGCTGCGTGGGTGTCAGTACCCAAGGGACCCACCCCCATAAACACATGTAAACCAAGCGTGTGTATGTGTTGTGTTGTGTTGAGCTCATGGCGCTTTCACTGTTTCAGCCAAGTAATGCGGTAAAGCACCCATATAAATACATTGTATCATTATTATTAAGACACGCAGTAGGCAAAAGGAAACGAGTACGGGAGAGGTGATGGTGGTGGTAGTGGTTGAAGCAGAATTCAAGTAAGATGATGCAAGTACACATACTATGACCTCATCAAATTACTTGGAAATGTTTCTGAACAATTTCAGGAGCTATCAGGTACCAAGCAGTACATGTACCAGGTTTTACTGATATGCTTCCATGATATACTTTAACTTATACTCAAGTGGGATCTCCCTGCAGCCACTGAAGTGCAGTTGGAAAAGACAGGAAAGAACATGATGCATGAACTGACACTACCAGGATAATACACACAAAGAAAACCATCCCATGCACAACTGCTGTTTTCCTCCCCAGTTCTCTGTTTTACTCAAACAGCTAAAACGCTGCCCCCCTTAACAACACCCCCCCCCCCTCCCCCCTACATTTTTCCTCATATAAAGTAAAATTGACCTGTGGGTGCCATGACACCCAGAAGCTGAACACAGCAGTTTACTCAGAACAGGAAGGACTTGCTGTACAATTTACAATTACCCCATATCACTAGCACCATAATTTAGGCGTAAGGTACCTGCATGGGTATTAAAAAAACCCCAAAAAAACCCAGAGGTAAGACAGTGACCTACTTAGTAACCAAACCAGTAATGATTTCTGCACTGCCAGCGCTAAAGTACACTGTACAGTTCCTTAGTTTACTTACATGTTTGCTCAGATCTGAACTTGCTGAATCCACATCATACCTAAATTACAAAGAAAGAATGATACACAGTACAACAAATTGATTTAAAGAAAACTGAACGACCAAAAGGGAAGAAAAAAAAATCCAATGGGTAGAAGCTACAGTCACACAATTTTGTGTGTGTTTTGCTGTTTTTCTGGACTTTTGGAAAGATGAGAATGGGGCAGTTAAAAGACAAAATGGTCACGGTCATAGAGTTACAGTGCTGTATGTGCAACCCGCAAAGTATTACTACTGCTAGCAACAAAAGATAAAAATGCATACAGGAGTATAACTACTGGTACAAACATGACAACAGTTCTGAATATTAATGTGTGTGTGTGCAGCGATCGTCAAATGCGCTCGCCCGCTCGCTTTCGCTACCAAATTTACCGTCGGGCGAGTGAAAGCTCCGGTAGCGGTAGCCCGAATGGCGAGCAGGAATTCTGAGATGAATCAGAACCTAGCAGCCACTCCGGCTTCCAGAATTTTTTTTCGGGCTGCCAGTTTTTTTTCAGGGCGATAGCCCGAATGGCTACTATGGTCCTGTGAAACATTTGACGATCGCTGTGTGTGTGTGGTTGTGTCCTTTACAATGGCTTGGTTTGATTGTCCTGACATCGACAATGTCTCAGAAGTGGAACTTACACTTCAAACTTCAGCTTCTGTGACTGTTCAAAGTAGTACTGCATCACAAACTTCTTAACAAAGTCTGGGTTCAGGTTATTCCAGATGATCTCTGTCCGACCAAACTGAACAGACAGACAGTACAAAACAATAAAAATTCTTTACACAGCCAAAGGAAAAAAGCCAGCAGTGAAGTAAGTGCAACTAACCATTTTATTTTTTCAATAAGCTTTTGCAGCTCAGGTATGAACCCCCCTCCCCCTTCCCCCCCAAATCTATGTCTCAGTTTACGCTACAGCTAAGAACTCAGTCCAAGGTCAGAGAGAGAGAGAGAGACAGTCATTACTTCTCTCCATCCTCGAATGTTGGAGTCTTGCACAAAGAGCACAACCACTGCAACAGTCATGAAAACAGAAAAGCATAGTAACTAAGAATATCATACACACACGTGTACACACACACAGTCACAGTCACACAGACACACACACACAGTTTTCTTTCAAAAAAGAACAGGACAAAAGGCAAGGAATGCATAAGTATGCTGATACTAATATAGGTAAAGACTGTTAGGCACAGTGAAAAATCCCAACACCTGGTGTATGTTCACCCAACAGCCAAATGTTGCTGGGTTTCTTGATTTCACTGGGTTACAAGCTTTGCATATTGACTCCATGTGCAGACTCGTTTGCGGTGCCTGTCTCGCCTTCGTGTACACACGCACGCACAAATATCAAGTGTGCACGCTAAAAATCCCACGTTCATCTTTTCGCAAGAAGAGTAGGCTGTGGCCGTTGGCTGGTGGTAAAACAGAAAATACTGTCGCACGCACCAGAGTGAATAGTCAGGGTGAGGTTGCACACAAAGTAGCGCCTAGCGGCAGCAGGCTTTCCCTGCTTCGTCCTCCAGCCTTGCGGCGCCTAGAGCATCTCATTAGAGATGGATACATGCGCCAAGGAGAAGTCTACCATACCATACCATACCATACCATACTCCCAGGGTCTCAGCTGTCATACTCAAAATATCACTTTTCTTTCACTTGGAGTTGGAACAGCTGGGTGTGTACAGCTACATTCAAGCTGACATTACTTATCTGAACTGGGCACCTTCTGGCAATGGCACCTTTTTGTAAACGGCACCATCTTTTTGTAAAATGTACCCCCCCCCCACCTCCCCGAATCTAGCTTCTAAGCATTTGCCATTTTAATAATGATAATAATGAGTACTGTAAATGATAATAATGAGTACTGTATAGGCGCTTTGCCCAATTTTGTGAATCGGCTCAAAGCGTCGTGAACTGAACCCAACACGCATGCTCACGTGAATCACAATGCATTCTCTCACACACTGGACATAAACACATTACAATCACTGTGGTGCGAAGGGTCAGCTCAGCTATTTTAAATTCTCGGAATCTTAGAATTACATTATTTTTGAAATTTGGTGGGCTGAACATTTACAAAGCAGAGGGGGAGGAAGCCGGAGTACCTGAAGAGAACCCCCGACGATCGGCCCGAATGAACGGTGCAACATACGAGAAGGAAAAAGTCTTTGCCCCGAGTAGGACTCAAACCCCCCGACCTCTCGCATTGGTGACGAGTCTCTTAACCACTAGACCACCGACCGCCCCTACTCAGTATTTTTCTACAGGCACATTTATTCTGCTTACTAACTACCTACGGAACCCAAGTGGCTCCCAGTATACCCAAAATCTGGCCACCACTAAGCAAGCGACGTTATGTGCATGCAGCCTGATATAATTTGTTCTACAATCTCAGCACTACAATCTTACTTGGAGCAAACTACATTTCTTCAGTGGCTCCTTTATTCTGTGCACAAAGAACCTGACTGCATTGCTCCGTAGGTCCTCTAGCCACTTCTGAGTAAGATACATGTACTTTATTATGCAGGAACTGTGTGTACACTTTTAGAAAATTTAATTGCACTACTATTTGCCTTGAATCAGACTACATTTGTTCTCAATCTCCTTTATTTGGCTTGCTACAAGAGCTTGGTTGGATCCCTGGGTCTCTAACATTAGACCACCACTGAGTAAGATACTTTATTAAGCAGGAATTGCGGGTGTGCAGCCTAATATTTTGCACTACCATCTGAGCACTAGAAACTTACTTGGATCAGACTTGGAAAAGACATCTGCATCAATGAGTTTCCTGGAAGCAGAAAGCGGTAAATCAGTGCAATTATCACTTGTGTGTCTACGTAGATGTAAGGGGGAGGGGGCATAGCAGTATTGAGAAACCAGGATTTCGCAGTGCAAGGTAGGGCAAACATTGCGAAACAATTAGGTCAATTGACCAAAGTTTATTATTAGTAAAAATTCTTTCGCTCGTATGTACGCATTTCTCTTCTTCACGAAAAAACGAAGACCTTCAAATAAAATACGACGACATGTACCACTTTTCAAACCCTTTCTGGCTGAAAACAAGACAGTGTTAAAACTTCGCCCCACTGAAATATGTGTAAGGGAGACTGCCTGCAGAACCAAAACAAGCAGCCGTAGCAGACGCTCAGCTGAATGACAACAATCAGGTGAAGATTTCCACAAGACACGACAAAATAAAAGCAAGAAAACTACGCAGATAATAAGAAAATGCCTAAAATAAACGATCTGACTATTATAGCTTACCGGCAAGACACTGCTAACTCCACAAGAGTTGCAGGTGCAACGCCAGTTCCAGGTTGAAATGTTGCCGCGTCGGCCATAGTTGTCGAAATGATAGCTGGGTAATCATCCGGGAGGTTTTAGGGCCTATCACGTGACCTTCCTTGCTGCCGGTGAATCCTCAGCCACATGGCGGTGTCGTTCCATCGCATTTCTTGGCGATTTCTCCTCTGATTTTTGTGTTGGTGTTCATGCCTGTGTGCATGGTTTGATATGGACCTGGAGTGCTAGACGTCAAGCAGCAAAATGGGCATTGCAGACTTTCAAGACTTCCTTGAAACGGAGTGCTCTAGCGCCTGTGTTTCGGTGGACTTGCTCAAAATCTCAAGGGGCTTTGTACAGCCGAAAAGGCGTGGTGGTGGTAGGAATGGCGGAAATGGACGATTTTGTCTCGTTGTCGATGCTGAATGTTGTTTAGACAGATTGTACGGAGGCTTCTTTTCGGACTGGGTGTGCGGCGGACAATGGAATCGCATGACAGCTTTCCTGACAAGTTTGATTCAAGCTTGCCACAATGCAAACATGGAATTGGTGGTCTTTTTCAACGGAGCCTTGGAAAAAGAGAAGATGAACGAATGGTACGCACAGCAGCTCGCACAAAAAGATAAAGTGCGCTACGTCCTGCGGCACATCGCGAACAAAGGAACCCCGCCCCCTAAAGTCTGGTGGAACCCCCCTGTGTTCGTGCAAGGAGCGCTGCGAATGGCGCTTGCCCACATGGGTGTGACCGTCGCCTGCTCAATGGATGACCACCACCAAGAGGTCATCGGGTTTTGTCGTGAACACAACCTGCAAGGCATCATCGCACAGGAGTCTGTCTACACCATCTTTGACCCCCCTCGCTACTTCTCGTCCAACAACCTCAAACTGACCTACAAAGGGTCGCTTGAGACCAAAGAATACATCATGGACGAGATAGCCAAATGCCTCAACCTAAACCCCAACCGCTTCTGCATCTTCGCAGCGCTTCTTGGTGAGTCAGACTTAGAGGCCAAGTTTTGCCAGGACAGGCGCAGTGCAGAAGCGCTTCCTTGCATATCATTACTATGCATTAACCTTTGACTTTCTGCTGCAATGCACCCTCCTTGCAGCTGTCTCTTGTTTGCCTCATCCGAATTTTAGCTTTTCCCCTCTGCTGCAGCTGTTTTTCTTGCTGCTCACAATGGGTGTCAGCTTTTGTCTGGCAGAGGTGCAGGGAGTATTCGAAACGGAAACTTGCAAAAGTCCTATGCCTGCCTGCCTGTTATGTGCTTCCAGGTGCATAACAAAACAAAGTTGTCATTACACCAGGCTGTCAAAAAGTAAACAAAAAGTGATTACTCATGAGAAAGTTTGCAGTTTCTCATGTAGACTGTCTGTGCATTTATTGATCACCGATACACCAGCAGTTGCATTTAAGTGAAAATGAAGTGCTCAGTAATATTTGTGTGGAGGACTGATCAGCGTGAATATTGGTGAAGCTGCAATTTCCCAAATCTGGGATCAATAAAGTATTCTGTAAGCTGCACAATTGTAAGACTTCATGAAGGAGCATAGGGTGTAATTCGTTGCTTGTCATTTGCTGAAGTTACAAGGATTTATACAGTGATGTTTTTTTAAAAAAAAAAATGCAAGTGGATATGGAGCAGTGACAGTGTAAAACTTGCTAAGTTCACAGTTGATTTGGAGGGGGGGGGGGGGGGCAGTGGGGGGCACTGTCACTCAGAGAACATGATGACGGTTTTTTTTTGTTTTTTTTTAAAATTGCAAGTGGATATGGAGAAGTGACAGTGTAAAACTTGCTAAGTTCACAGTTGATTGGGGGGGGGGGGGGGGGCAGTGGGGGACACTGTCAGTGTCACTCAGAGTTCCGTAAGCTAGTGGTGGGTTTATACTAATTTGCTCTTAAAGGGTTTGCACATTCCTGGCATGACATTTATTTAGCACACTGTCACATTGGTGTGGTGGAAGTTGGGTAAATAGGGATTACTAGTACATTAACTTTTATCACAGGAACCAGAAAATCAGAGGTAGTGCTCAATCAAAAGCACAGGTCAAGTCAGTTGCTTTTCACGCCAACTGGGGGGGGGGGGGGGGGGATGTATGTACAGATATGTGACAAAATCTGAGGAAGTGTGTTATTTTTTAAACCTTTGCATCCAGGTCAGTTGAAAGTGCACTGCTCATGTGCTTAACTAGTAGTATGCCCATACCTTGAACTTGAAGTTTTATCCTACAACGTTCTAATGTGCGTGTTAGTACTGGGGTCAGCATCACACATGTTGATGCTTCCTTCTTGGTCACTGTCATAAAAAAAAAGTTTGCGTGCATACACTTACATGTACAATGTAAAGTCGTACTATACTGCTGGTGTCACCCCTGCCTCTCACCCATTTGTAAAATTGTTGATTTTCGTATGCATGCAGATATTTTGCTGTTGAAAATTCTCAAATAATGTGTACTAGTACTACCACAACAGTCGGATCAGGCTGGTTTGTAACCCCAGGAGGCTGAAATGTTGGATGCCCAGGTGCGAAATCTTGCTGTTCTTCATTTCTTGATTTGAGCACTTTTTGTCAGTGTCGGCCTTGCACAGAGTGCGCCCTTTTTTCAGCCTGTTTTACCCCTGACAGCTGATTCATTCCACAGTGAAATGGATTAACCATGAGGCATGAGTGCTTTGGCCCCTTTGTAAATTATCCTGCTTCCCTATACATACATGCCACTTACTCAGTTCTTGTGACAGCTTGGAAAGCGTGAAACCATTCACTGGTTCAGGCTTCTCAGGGGGGTGACTTACACTTTACTCAGCATTGGGAAGATACATGACCATGCAGTGCAGCGGGGCAATGTTTATTGTGTGTCAGGAGTAGGACAGGACTTTCTCTCCACTCATTGGTTCGGGCACCCTACCTTTACCAGAAAATGCCCATCCTGCATCCTACTTTCTAAGCACTTCAACTAAGTTCAACTCATGTAGTAGACATGGAGGTATTGCAAAAATGTGACAAAGATTTATTTGGGTTGCAGTGTGACATGTAATGTACATTACCGGCATGTAGTGACAATTTAGGACTTGGTCAGACAACGCACTTGTCATGTTTCTGCTTATCAGCATAATTATGTTGACAGCTTCTCTGCCATTCAGAAGACTGGGTATCCCTAGTACTCCTGCTGTCGGGGCAAAAGCCTGCCTTTTCTCTGTGGCCTCAAACAACTTTTTTTCCACCAAAAGTTATCAGATAGTGACAGTGACAGGACGCAAATGTGCGTTTTGCAGCACTCTTTAAAGTGAGTTTACTGGATTCGAAAAGGGGTGGGATATCATGTAACCATCTGGCACTGGGAAGGTCTCAACACTGTCCTTTCTCCCCCACTGTAACTTGTTACCCCCTCCCACCCCTGTGGCACAGTGACACTGACAGTATTGATCAACAGCCAAAGGTTCAGACAAGGAGCAAGGCCAAGTTTCTCTTTGGCCATAAAAACCCCAGCTCTGGCCTTAGGGGAAAGGGCAGTATAATGAAATGCATAATATTGATATTAATATCATATATGATTGTTTATACCAATGTGCTGACATTTGCCATCTGGCCCCACACAAATCTCCTGTGATCTTTAGTTGAAGCATACATGTTTTTTTCTGTTGTTGTTATGTGGACAGTCACAAACCACGTTTGTCTCACTCTCACTCTCAGGGATTTAGGAGTCAGGCTTTCATACATGTATACAATGTATGTGTACATGTATTTATATTAATGCCACATTTGTTGTACTTGCTTATTTTCTTCTCTCTTAATTCCAGGAAACCACATCTTGACAGATGAAGACTTGCAGGATTTCCGTTCTCAGTTTCCCAACCAAGGCCAGAAACAAAAGGTTTGCAAGAATTTTCTTCTTCTTCTTCTTCTTTTTTTGGTTTCATTCTCCTGTCTGTGTTTATCAGGGGTTGAGCGGAATGGTGCCTGTGAAAAAAAACCCAATGAAATGGTTGAAATAAACTTGTGTTTAGTTAGAGTTGTGTAGAACAGCCTGGGAGGGGGGATTATTTGGCTGAAAAATGAATTTGAACTTTGATTTACAAAAACGGATTTGCGGGGTATTTTTTAAAAACTTTTACTAGTTTAGACCTGTACATAAAGAACTGCTCAACGGCAGTTGCAGTTTGTCTTATTTTAGCACCTGAGTGATGCACATCATGTGACACGTATACTGGTATGTTAGTAAGAAGCTTTGTCACACACTGACCAGTGATTAATGTGAGCATCCCTCAGAGCAGAGCAAATTAAGAGTTAAACAGTGGATAGATGCTGTCTTGAGCAAATGTGCCTCAGTAGGCTGTAAACCAACTTAACGAGTTGGTGTGGGATCACCTGTGGATTCCAGAATGGTTTCCTCTCTAAAGTGTAAACTTGAGTGAAGCTTCAAGTGAAAACCAATGAGGGAGATGCAGTACTGTACTACTAATACTACTGTGAACGCATCTTCTCTGTACAGGCCAATGAACATTTAAAAATGTGTTCCTTATTAGCGCCCAAATGGCAAACTGGATGCTGCCACGATCAAGACAACCTGTGACTTTGTCCGCAATCTTCAGGCTGTTGATAATCTGGACCAAGTGGGCGAGCTTGTATTCAAGTGAGTTTGGATCAGAATCATTGCATCATGTACGCTTATCTGGTAACATTAGTAATTATTTTTATGCTTGGTGAGTTTGTCTGGCCCTTGATTAGATAACCTTGGTATTGCCCTTTTTTCTTCTTCTTGTTTTTCCCCACTCTGTATTTATGATTACTGCTGGGCCTTCCAGTTCAGTCTTCAGTAGTTTCCATCTCAAAATGAGCCATTTGGGGAGCGGGGGCAGATTTAGATGTTTCACAGAAATGGCCCAGTTTGTCTGGCCCTTGATTAAATAACCGTTGAATTGCCCTTTTTTCCTGTCCTGTTTTTCCCCACTCTGTATTCGTGATTACTGGTGGGCCTTCCAGTCTTCAGTATTTTCATCTCAAAATGGGCCATTTCTGTGAAACGTCTAAATCTGCCCCCCCCCCCCCAAAAAAAAGGGGGGGGGGGGGGACTTTCTGTACAGTTCTGTCTCTGTTTCCTTCGAGCACTTAAAATCATGCCCAGAGTAAGATAAGATAGATTTATTTGCTTCTTACTCTTAGTTACAGTTAAGAAGAATTTGCAAAAACAAAAGTACATCCAGCTGCACCAATTTTAGTCTGATTTTAACAAGTTTCTTGGGGAGTACGCCCCTGGACACCCATAGAAAAGCATGTCAGCTTTGCAATGTGGCTTCACCTTTTCGTCGCTCAGTCAAAGGAATTTTCCAGCATTTTTTGGATTGACCACACTGGAAGGTCTGACTGACATGTGGAATGATTCTCGTAGTGTGTGAATTCCTTTTGCGTTTAACAGGGCAAGCAAAACCAACAAAGCTGACCTGATCAACAGATTCAAACAGTGTGTTCAGTATTACCTCAATGGCACAGAGGGTGGATTCCTCAAGTACCGGCCTCGCTTCAAAAGTGAGCACGCTTTTGATTTTCGCTGTTTTGTGTGTAAATTGTAATCACTTTTTGGGCTGTGTGCTTTTTTGTCCTTGTTCATTACAATCATAGGAAAGAAGTGAGTTGTAATCAGGGATGACAACAGTCTCGCCGTTCTCCGCCGTTCCTCTGTCTTTAAAAAAAATCTCCGCTGTTCTAAAAAAATCTCTGCCGAAAAAAAAACGAAAGAAATTTAAAAATCATAGCCGTAGAACTTCGTCACTGAGCGATGTTCCTCCGCTGATCGAAAGGCAGCTTCCCTAAATGGGATGGTTTGTACTCGGCTGACAAGCACTGCGTAGTAAGCTTAAGTTGGCCACCTTTCGCGGCAGTGCGAGTTGACTCACTAAAGAGTGACCATGGCGGAGGGACCCGTGTCGAGAAAAAAGAGAAAGTATCCAAATCGTTGGCAAGACAAGTCCCCACCCCTCCGCTTGTCAATTTTTTTGGCGTTACTTGCATTCCGATTTTGAGGGCCAATTCAGTTTCAGGACTGCTGCGGTAAGCTGTCTTGCCGTCCCCCCCCCCCCCCCCTCCCCGCTTGTCAATTTTTTCTGGCTTTCCTTCTACGCAAGCCGGCCCCAGATCCCCGGGAAAATCTCCTCTGCTCTTTTAAAAGTTGTCATCCCTGTGTAATGGCTTCTCTGCTTAAAGTAATAAATTTGAAACAAGCCTGTACCAGCTACTTTTTTTTTGTTTTTTGTTTTTGTTGTTGTTGTTTTTTGCTGCCCCAACTCTTTGCCAGCTCCTGTGGTGTTCCTCCCAGGTCATGGGTGGAACCCACGGAGGACTCGGAAGCTGGGACAATTTTTATTATGCATGATGATGGAGATGAGGATGATAGTAAGATGATGCTGTGGAGGTCCGTGTGGTTTGGGACTGCGGGACAGGGCCGCATTCCTCGCTTCCTGTCATAAATATCCCGGCATTAACCAGGCCCGGGAACTACGGCACCTGCGGTGCCGGCCGTGTAATCATCCACATCATAAGACGTGTCATACTAAGGGAAGCACCCCCAAAGTCGCACCCGTGAAGTGGGTGAAACTCGGCTGTGTGGCAACAGCCTCCCCATTGGGCCCATAGCACGCCCGCTCTGGGTAGGAGCCGACCTAGGTATGAAAAATCCCGCTTGCCTCGGCTGTACCAGCTACTTTTTAGTTAAAACAAGACACCATGTGATAACAGCTTCATAACAACTCTTCTCTAATTAACAGTGTATAGTCCAAGATGGATTTTACTGTAGTAGTCACTGTTCTCTTGCAGTGCCAGGGGTCTCGCGGCACGGTGCAGTTCTTTCCAACCAGGGATTTCAGAATGGCCAGCGCTCACAGGTAGTTAGCAAAATCATGAAGTGCGCATACTTACTGAGCATGTGCTTGCAAGCAAAAAAACCAAAAACCACCAACACAGCCCCCACCAGGAAACAGAAACACAACAAAAACAAACAAAAAATGACAACATAATTGAGCTTGACTATTGAGGTGAGTGCCTTGCTTGTCGTCAGTTCAGTCTCAAGGGGTTGTTTCACAAAAAGGAAAAAAAAAAAAGTCAAACAAAGAAAAGAAAAACTGTTCAGTTGTTGCTCATGGTTTTAGTTTGGATGGCAAAGAAGATAGTGTTTGGTATGAATTTAGCTTTGAGTTTGAGTCGGACTTCTGGCATTTCAGTGATGATTCTTTTGTTTTGTTTTGTTTTTCCAGGAGATGTACGGCCATGGTGATGGAAACCAAGGTGCGTTGCCCAGGTCTTACCAGTTTCTGGTGAACCCGCAGGGGAACATTTTGATTGCCCCGAGCCAAGAGCTGGCTGCAGAAAACAATCCAAAGAAAACTAGAAAACAGAAGAAGCAAGGCCTTTTGCAGATCTCCCCAGACGGTGCCCTTTACCTTTCAGAATAATTCACATTCCTGTTCAGAGTTTTAACCTTTGGTTTTCATTTTCCCCTAACCCTAGCAGTCTGCCTTCACAATGATGTCATAGATTTAGGAAAAGGGTTTGGCAGAGTGGAGGGGGGGGGGGGGGGGGAGAGTCTCTTGACTTTGATTGAACATTCATAAGCAGGCAAGGCCAAAAAAGTCAAGTTGTAGCCCTCAGAGTGTGAGCAGCAGATTTGTGTCAGGACTGTGACATCATTGGTGTTTTTGAAGGCTTATGTTGCAGTACTTTCCAGTTTTGGTTTTGCGACTGGTTGTTCCTTTATGCAGTTTTGAAATGTTTACCGCACCCATCTGTTACATCAGTTGCAATCTGTTACTTTGTGATGGACTTCTCACTTCATATTGCACTTCCCTACACGTGTTAGCCTACTGTTTTTTGGCTGTTTCTGTAACTGTTGGTGTTATCCTGAAGACAAGATCTGTAATTTGTAAAGTTTGCCGGTTGAAAGAAGTTTAGGTTAGATGTGAAAATCCTGGCAGAAACCCCCCCCCCCCCCCCCCCCCCCCCCCACAAATTTGACGTGGTTATGGATCAGGAAATTTTGACACCTGGTTTGTCTGATTATCCATATCTGATAGCCTTGTTTCACAAGTTTCTTTATGTTAAAAGTTGCAGTTACAATGTGAATCAGCTCAAGGAAAGCATGTTCATGCAAATGTGAGAGTAGGATGATAAGTGTATGAGAGTTTTTTTTATTAAAAAAAACCTTTTTTTATTTTTTATTTTTTATAACATAGCCCAGGCGTTACCCATTGTTAGTTTTGTTGTCTCATAAACACATTGACATTGCATATGGTGGTGATACTTGTTTGGGGCTTGCGTTCACTTGCCATGCTGTTGCTTTCATTTGCCATGCTGGTGATTGATTTTTAGATGGAGGACAGAGACCACCAGGTGCATTCCCCACAACAGACTTCTCCTTGCCAACGGTCACTACGGAAATCATCCGCATTGCTAGTGAGCGTCACCAGAAGGGGCTGATGCAACCTATGATTTACCAGCTTCTGACACAGGTAGGGATGTGTGACATCGAATTGTTAACACATTTGCGGTGGTGACTTTTCATAGTTTAAATTTTCTTTTTTCTTTTTTAAGGACAGTATGCTGTACAGCATAATGTTTTTCCAAGGCACTGAATAGTGAATATGGCACCCCCAGATTTTCAGCACGGCTTAAAATCTTCAACTTGTGGCGGTTTTCCACCTTTAGCTTAAACTTTTCTTCCCCAGAAAAATGTGTTTTGTCCTCTCAGCCCCTTCAAACCATGCCAACACACCCCCAGGTTGCACTGATCTTAGTCAAATTCTAAAAATGTTCCTCCACTAAAAGTGTTTCCTCCTTTGAAGCACTTTAAATTGTGGCAGAATGCACCAAATTGCACAGATTTTAGTCTTATTTAAAAAAATTAAAATTCCGGAGGAGCATGCCCCCGGACACCCCTATTATTACGCATCTGCTTTGCACTACACACTTTTCCTCTTTTGGATAATGGACCATTTTAAACCCTGTTTCGGCAGTTCTAGCTTTTGGTTTTCTTAGTCTCAGGTGGTAACTTTGAATGCCTGTATGTCTTTGATAATGTTGAATGAAATGTGCATGGGTGACACTCTTCAGTCTGGGTGACTGCAATCCTTTTTGTCAAAACCTACCCTGACTGAAATTCCGTGTGTTGAGTAAATCTTGGACCAGATGGTAGCAACTCAGAGGCAAGTGTTGCATTCATGTTTCACTTGTAGGGTGCTAGAAGAGTCCACCAAATGGCCTTAAAACTTACTAAAATGTGTAGTTAGTTGGGTGGTTTTGGCCTTGTGGACCCCAGCGCCACTGCATCCTAGCATGGTTTCAGTCTTTCCAAAACCTAAGAGTGTCGCCCATGACACACCCGTGTGTTTGATTTGATTCACAGGGTGAGGTGAAACTGCCTGTCGTGATGGAAGATGATGCAAGCCGTGAGCTGCCGTCATACGTGGATCTCTACCGCCCCATCCGTCAGACCATATACTCTGTGCTTTTCAACCTGAACAAACTGAAGATTGTCCACGAGAATACTTACAAGGAAAAGGGTAAATGTTGTAGAATTGCACAGATTTCTGACGTGCGATTTCAACTGGTTGTCTGCCAAGAGTGGCTTACACACGACCACTAGGAAACAATAGTATCAGGCTGCCCCAGTGAAATACAGGAGTATTTCCATCCTAGCCATTGGTCCCTTGGGTTGCTGTCTAAGAGTTGACTTTATCTTAAGCCATTGACAAGTTGTACAGTGTTTTTTGTAAGACTTTGTTTAAAGTTGTTTACTTAACTGACGTCTTCTTTGACTTTCTCTTTTATGTCTGACAGTAGTGGCAGTTTCTGTCTCAGGTTTGTATTTGACCTTTTGCACATCAGCTTTACCTACAATTGTCATGCAGGCGAGGCCCCACCCCCAAGATCTTTTGAAGTGGCGGTCAAGGAGTGGGTAGTGAGGCGTGGAGGCATGAGGCCGTCGTATGAAGTGACCGTCGCCAAGCCCGTGGAGTGGAAGACACCCAGCATCGAACGCATGTGGCTGGGAAAGAACGCAGACGACAAGAACCGTCGTCTACGGGCATTCCTGACCATAATGCACAGTGACACTCCCTTGTTGCTCAACACGCAGTATGTGCCCCAGCACCTGCTCCTCATGTGTTGTGTGTTGAGGTGAGAAATCTCTCTTTTGGGTAATCGTACACACACTTAGGTGTGTGCACAGACAATCCTGAATATGCACTAAATGATAGACAAATGTGTTTTCAATATCTCTGTCACATTTTTAATCGATGTCGAACCCTCACCACCACCACCACCACCACACGCGCGCGCACACACGCACACACACATGCACCAAAAAAGTGGAACAAGCAGGACACTATCAGTATCCAGTATCATTCAGGCAAGGATTTTGTTAAGTTCCTAGGCCAGTTTCTGCCAGGGATTTTTTTTGGTTGTGTTTACTGTTGTTTTTCCACCATTTTGTGATAAAAAACGCACAAATATTTCAGCTGTAGGCCAGTTTCTGCCGTTTTTTATTTATTTTTTATTCTATGTGTTTCTGCCGCTTCACAAGGAAAAAAAAAAAGTTGGACACGCATGGTATCACTTCATTGGGCGTTGCCCATTCAAGTGATACCATGCGTGGCCAACATTTTTTTCGCCGCGACCATTTCGCATGATGAGCTTCTGACAATACCCCAGTTCACTGAATCGGTACTGGGCCGTCTTCTTCGTTATGGATTCGTTAAAGCCGATAGTAGCACCACCCTCACAAAATTAGCCTGTCGAAAAGTGAAGTCTCTGTCTCTTCACTCCCCCTGTGGCTCCACCTTCACCGTTCTGTGAGACTGTGCAGACAAACACGTGTTACGCGTGTGTTGCAGATACATTGTGCAGTATGGGCGTGTAGTGCAGAGACAGGAGCTGGATGCATTCCTGGCGATGGCAGTTTCCCCACTACTGCATGATGTGCAAACCATGCAGGACCTCAAGGTTAGCACAGAACCTCGGCGAATGTCGTCTTTTTTAAGTTGTTTCTCTATAGAGAAACAACTTTATGAGACGGGGCAGATTTTGCATACGCGCAGCCAAGCAAGTTTCAGTGATACAAACAAGACTGGACGCTTTCTCCACACATACTTACTTTCACGCACTACAGTGACGTAACGAAATCTGCTGTCATAGACACTCGACGTGCACACTATGCCTGCTGCTGTTCTTTTTGGGTCGGGAGTTGACGTGTCGGTGTGTGTGTGTGTGTGGACGGATGTAATGATGGCTATCTCCTAAACCACCTCGTTGGAGGCCTTTTTACTTTGATATAAAATGGGAATTCACCTTCTCCAGACCTACCTTTCACGAAATTTTTATCCTGCGGCATTTTCAAAGGAGTTATCGCCGGTTTAAAAAAATCGGTCATGTTAGGAATTTTTTCGAAAAAAATGTTCAAATGGCTTCATTTTCTGAAATTGCGAAGATCATCCAATTATACTGCCTGTTTTCGTAGCACAGCTCTGTAGCTCTGACAGATTTTGTGTAAGAAAAATGTTTCCGAGGTAGGGGTGGTTTGCATATAAGGCCAAATATCTATTGAAAGACTCCTTCAAATTATTCATCATTCCTGTATTTTTGTCACTTGTGCCAACTGCACATATGACGTGAACTACTGTACTATTATAGCTTTAGTATTCAGAATAACAGTGCTTTTAGATAAACACATTTTTTTTCATGTTTCTGCGAAAAGCGCCGGTCAAAAAAGTTCCAATATTGCAATTTCGTAAGTACAATTCAAGGCACTTAAGTCCACGTTTCATCAGCTCTCTAGATCTTCCAGATTTTATGTCAAAATTAATTCAGTCACAGAAGTCACAAAAGCAACAAGGAAATCACAAGATATGTAGAACTAGAAGTATCATCTGTCAGACGAGCAGCGTGAGGCTGACGTCAAATGTTTGGTTTACAGACAAAATCTGCAAGTATCGTCACTGCTTCCGACATTTTATCAGCCCTCTAGATCTGCCCTCTAGATCTGCCAGATTTCATGTGAAAAATAATTCAGTCGGAGAAGTCACAAAGCCAACAGGGAAATCACAAGACATGAACAAGCATCCTCAGACGATCTCAGTGCTAGAGGCTGACGTCAAAAGTTTAGTTCACGGAATTGACGTCATCTCTCTCTCTCTCTCTCTCTCTCTGTATGACGACCTGCCTGAGGCTGACAGTCAAATGTTTTAGTTCACGGAACTGACGTCTCTCTCTCTCTCTCTTCTTCTCTCTGGGGAGCCAGGGTGGCGAATTGTAAGCTTTGGACTTTCAATGCTTGGGCGAGAGTTCAATCCGCGGCCGCTGGGCCAAAATTTTGTGCTGGCCTTTTTTCCTCTCGTTGCCCCGTCTTTGTATATCCCCTTATGTGGTGAAAAGGACGTTACTCCTAAAACCCCCACCCACCCACCCTTCTATCCGCCTGCCTACTGCTGCTTCTCGCCTTCTTAACCCACCCGTTCACAACCCCCAGTCACCGTGGCTATATCGGATCGAGGTCCGTAGAGGATCTAGTGTCATTGGTAGAACTTGGAGAGGGGAGAACCGACAACAAAACAGACAAAATAAAATGATGTTTGGAGAAACAACTTTGTAGGACGGGGCCGTTCCTCCTTGTTCTTTCTTTTTTTTTCTTTTTTTTTTTTGCGTAGAGGGTGTATGTATAACCAAGATTTTTTAGGTTACCCATGGTCATCCGGTACTGGGACTGGGACATCAAACAGAGAATGTGCATGGGTGACACTCTTCTGCTTGAGCGATGGAACGCCGTTTTTTTCTTTTTTTCACAACCCTCTCAAACGGAAAATCAGTTTTTCACGAAAGTAGAAAAAAAAAGAAGCAGAAGAATGATGCGCTGGTGCGGGTTGGCACAGTACCGAGAGACTCGCGCACTATCAGTAATGAAGTAAACGTGCTGTCTTTCGCTGGAGTTGAAAAACAGGCAGTCCTGTTCCCGCTCAAGAGCGGCACCTGGACCCCAGCCTGGATTTCTGTGTTTGCAAAATTTCTGAGTGTCGCCCATGAATATGTCGTATGCAGTTCATGCGTAGACAGTGTGTGTACACTAAGATCTAGGCGGCAACCCAAGAGTGTCTGGCTCTGAACGGAGAATGTCTTGCCTGCACTCACAGTGTGTAGGTGCTAAGATTTTTGTATGTTATCCAGGATTTGTCCGACACTACTGACCGATTTGATCGCCATTTCAGCTGCCCAGCATCATGCCTCGGGGCGTACAGCTGGCTTCCCTGTTCATGGCGGGCGTGGAGACTGCTTTGGCTGCCAATGACGTGTGCGGAGCCCCCATTCCAGCCCCCATGTGCTGCCCGTGGCTCTTCTTTGACGGCAAGCTGTTCCACTTTAAGCTGCTAAAGGCCAACAACAACACACCTCTCATCGACATGTGTGACGGACAGGTTGGTTTTCTCTACTCTCACGTGAAGCTATGGTATGGCCATCGGTCAAACAAAGTTACAACTGGCTGTGTCAAACTTTAACATTGGCTTTTTCCCAGGAACTACCTATAATGAAAGAGCAAATGTGGCACATTGATGGTTGGTGACAATGCCTTTCGTAGTGTATCATTTTAGATGCGGTCCAAGGGTCATGGTGAAAGCTCTGATAATAAGTATTTTCTCAGCAGTTACAATCACAGTTAGTTGGGCCGATTTGGCATTTGTTGCTGACAGTGATATTTGTCTGTCAGCCTGTGAAAGGGGTGACCCTTTATAGATTTTCTTTGGCTATTAATTAGGTGTCTGAAGACTGTTTAGGTATTAAGTGAGTGGACCGCCCGTTCAGAAGTAGCAAAGAATTTAGTTGATTTTACTCAGATGATAGATAATTGGCATTGCATTCCCTATTTTCTTCTGCTAGTTTTAGTGTCAAGGTCTATTACTAGTGTTAGCGTGGGATTAATATTCATGTGGTGTTTGCTACATACTTTGTTAATTCATACCTGAAATGGTGTCTTCCCCTGTTACTACAGGTTGAGCAAGTGCTCCGTGTTGAGCGTCTTCGGCAGGCCGTCCTGGAGAACATCCGCGTTGAGTTTGCCAAGCCTCTGCTGCCATCAGCTTTCTACCCATCTTACCCTCCCTATGGGCCCGGCCCCGGACACATGTACGGCCCTGGGCCCATGTACAGGGGCCGCGGTGGCCCCATGGACCCCATTCCACAACCTGGTCCCAAGTCCCCTGGCAGGGGACGAGGGATTCTAGGTAATGCTGGTAATAACCCTTTCTGCTACTAATAGAGCAGCACACCTGAGAGCTTTGGGCGTTGGGAAAATGGTTGAAGTGTCCTGTTCTTTTGTAGAGGTAGGGTGGGATATTTTGATTGAATGTCTCGGTTGGAGTGTAAAAGGTCTGTCCAACTTGAATGTCTCAGTTGGTGTGTAAAAGGTCTGTCCAACTTCAGCTTAACCCCCAACCTAAGATCCACCCACCAAGACGACGCATTTTCCTCGGCCTAAAGCTCAGGGTGTGACTGTGCTGTGTGTACGCTTTCTTTGCTGTGGTGCCCCCTTTTTGGCTGATCTTCAGCTCTGTCTGAAGGGGAGATGGGAACACTGGCAAGAGTATTATTTATGTAATCACTACATAGACCTGTTACAATCTTCTCTCTTGTTGGAGCTATCGGCACAGCATGGAGAAGGTAATCCTACTTATTTCTGAATGTATTTCTGAACCTGCGTTGTACAGAATGTCCACATTAACCGCTTAACTTTCTCCTACATTCACGTTTATACTAGCACTTTTTTATTTAAGTTTTTAAATAATGAACCTCAATAAAACCCTGCACATGCTGGTCTGGGGATAAGACAGTAGTGTATACCAGACCTGTGTTTACCCTTAAGATTCTGGCGTACAGAGTACAATACTCGGGCTGGTTTTATGCTTCTACACCAGGCCTGTGAAAAATATGCTTTTGTCATACCAGGATTTACGATTTCTTGTTTTTTTCACGGTATTTTGCTGTCTGACGACAATTCCACAGAGCCATTGTGCATATCGGGCAGGGATTTTTGTCTACACTGGCAGAGTTTCGCTCTCTGGTAACATTCAGGAGGGCGATTTCCTCTCCCCCTAGTTAGTGGCCCCTAAGCCTTACATGGCTTAGCTCAACGACTGCTACGGTAACCGGGCAGGTCTAGAGCAGATACCTAGAGCAAAAACTAGTGAATTTGTACTGACTTTTTTCCCCCACCCCCCCACTTCCCACACCCCATTTACCTTTTTTAACACTTGTACTCGCCCTTTATTTTTGTCAGAGGAAGTCACATGCAGTCATAATTATCATGGTAATGGCATACATGACCATCTGACTTTATTTCTGAAGACTTGTGTGTCAGTACTAAGGCAATATTTTGTTTTAACTGTGCATCTGGCAGCACTTCCCTGCATATGAGAGAGGCGTCCAGTCTTGTATTACACACACTTTCGAAGTAAAGTCAACACACACCGCACATACAGATTTCTCCTACTTGAATACTTATAAACAACACTGAACACTTGATTTCGAAAGCACATGTGTATACCACTGAAAGTCAATCTGTGCGTCAATACCTGGCATTTCAGTCCGAGTTCTACTTTTTGCCAAATGGTACTCCTTTTTGCTTCTGATTACTACTTCTTAAGGTAAACAGGTCTGGTATACAGCAGATCATAGCTGTTCTTACACTATACCAGCCACGTATATAAGTAAGCTGAATTTATTATACTTCCTTATTGACTGTTCTGTTGTGTAATTTCTATCACATAGATCCCTTGTCAACCCTGTTGACATCCAGATAAACTCAGAGTCGGAAGCCTGCTTTGTAATGAGTATTCGTTACCTTTTTCTTTGAGCGTAGTTCTGTTTTATTACTTTATTTTGTAGGCGGACGTATGTACTTAGCTGCGCTATGCTGCACTTGTATATTTGTAAGATGGCTGCTCTGCCTTTGTCCTTATTTCCAATCAAGCTTCATTAGTGTCATTTTATTTTATTTTGGTACCTCTGTGCTCAAGGTTCCTTGTCACTGGTCACTTGAAGATGTCTGTCTGCATTTCAAACGGTGCATTTCAAACGTGGTCAACGTTTTCACTTGTATTGTTTTTTTAATTGGGTTGATGTACAAAGCAAAGAAGCACTGGGCAAGGGATCTGATTAAAAGAAATGAATCTTTCTTCAAGGAGAAACGTACAGTCTTTCCAACACTGATTTCCAGAGAGGGAGGGTTTTCAAGATTTATAATAAGGCTTGAACATGTGTCCACTTGCAAAACCACTACATGTGATATCATGCAGAAGTAGTTTTGGGTTCAGTTTTTATGATTTTCTTTTCTTGCAACAGGTCGCAGTCCAGTGGACACTCGAGGCGGTCAGCTGGAAATTGCTGGAGTTGTTGTGGGCAGCTGGCGCGGCCGTGATGGTCCACCATCGCAGCTCATGTCTGTGGGTGCACGCAGGTGAGAGCAAGAGACAGAGCCTGTAAATAGGAAGATGGCAGAAAGGAGTGGAGGTGAAGAAAGGGGTGAAGGGAGACTACTCTGTACTTCTGGCTTCTCGCAAGGGTGGCATCAGCAAAAAGAGTAAATGGCAAAGTTTTAGCAATTTGTTTCATTTTTGGCTCCCTTGTGTAACAATGGGAGTCTATGTATTAACCCTCCGTCGTCTGTGTGTGTGTCTGTGTGTGTGTGTGTGTGTGTGTGTGTGTGTGTGTGTGTCCAGAAAACTTTAACGTTGTCATTTTCTCAGAATCTACAAACAGTAGAGGCACCAAACTTGGCATGCTGATAGACTAGCACAAGACCTTTCAAAACATATCATTTTGAATGACCTTGACCCAAGGTCAAGGTCACTAAAGCTCTCTGTTTGAAAATTTTACATTGGCATTTTCTCGTAATCTACAAATGCCAGAGGTTTTAAACTTTGCATGATGATAGACATTGATAAGAACTTTACAGATATACATGTAGTCAGTGACCTTCTGTCAAGGTCAAGGCCGTACAAGATAGTTTTGTGAAACCTTAACATTGGCATTTTCTCAGAAACAATGAACAGCAGAGGTGCCAAACCTGGCATGCTGATAGACAGTGATAAGACCTATGCACACATACCATCTTAAATGACCTTGACTGAAGGTCAAGGTCATTGAAACAGTGTTCGGAAAATTTTACATTTGCATTTTAATCAGTATCTAGAAGAATCAGAAGCATCAAACTATGTGCGATGATTGACATTGGCAGCACCTTTACAGACATACCTGTGTTCAGTGACTTTTAGTCAAGGTCAAGGTCATGCAAGCGTGTTTTTTTTTGGAAACTTTAACCTTGGCATTTTCTTCAAAACAACAAACAGTAGAGGCACCAAATGAGGCGTGATGATAGACAGCAATGAGACCTACCTTTCTGAATGACCTTGACTGAAGGTCAAGGTCATTAAAGCTGTCTGTTGTGAATTTTAACATTACTGTTTTCGGAGGAACTACAAATGCTAGAGGCATCAAACTTGGCATGATGATAGACATCGATGAGATCTCTTTTGAATGACTTTGACCAAAGGTCAAGGCTGTACAAACTGTTTTGGGGAAAATTGTAATATTGCCAGGAACTCAGAGCGCCAGACACATCACTTAGCATGATACTGGATAGTGATAAGAGCTCTACAAACATACTTTTGTGAATGACCTTGACCTGTGTCACAAGGGAGCCATGGAGGCTTCTGCCTCTCTAGTTTTTCTGGACATCGGCATTATGTTTAGGTTGCTCCATTGTTTTACTGGTCAGGTTGAAAACTTGCGGACAGAGTTTTTGTGCCCGGTTGAAAAGTAAGGATGGTTAGAAAGTTTAGGTCATTACAGTACTGTATTATCTTCTGCAGAGGAATGGGCCCACCTGGAAGAGGATTCCTGCCAACTCGTCCCATCCGTGGTCGCCCTCCTGCATACTTCACTGGGCGTGGATATGCTGTAAGTCATGATCCTTTTTAAAAAAAAATTATTTTGTAATTCATTTTTTGCAATGGTGCTGAGGTGTCAAGTTTGTCCAGGTAAGCGCAAAAGTGACTAAGCCTTTGCTACTGTGTTTCGCAGCCGCCAATGCGGGGATACTACAGCATGCGGGGACGTGGCGGAGGAGGTGCCAGGATGATGAAGAAGCCAGTGCGCGTGACCGTGAGACCTGGCCGCGGACGAGGCGGCAAAACGCCATCCAAAGGACGGGGAACTACAGTTGACACGAGTGCCACCACGTAAGTTGACACCTGCCTACATGCAAGTTTTCTACACAATTTACATTGTGTGGAAGAATTAGCTGTTGACTGCCTTGTTGCTTTGATTGATTTGTGAGGCTAGAAATTTGCAAGGTTTGAAATCGTCCACCATTTGGTGGATTTCAACCTTTGGCTAAAAAGTCTGTTTCCTCCTCTGAAGCATTTAAAATCATGCCAAAAGGCATCGAATTGCACAAATTTTAGTGTGATTCTAAAAGTTTTCCTACAAAGGAAGCACTTAAAATCTTGCCAAAATGCACCAAATTGCAGAGATTTTCCTGGGGAGCATGTCCCCAGACACCCCCTAGCATAACACGTATGCTTCGCAGACACAGGCAGGGTTGCACATTTAAGTCGGTCCCAGGACATTGACCTATAAAAATTTCAAATGTCCTATTTTTCCCACCTCAGTCGGACATTTGTCCTATTAAAATTTTTATTGCCACTAAGTGGCCAGGACACTGTGTCCTATCACTTTGCTGTTTCCAGGACACTTTGTCCTATAGAAGCTGTGGAAAATGTGCAACCCTGCACAGGGTAGTGGATTTGCCACTTTCAGCTCTACACTTTTGCTGCTTTTGGATCATGGACCATTTTCAGCCCAGATTGTTGGACTTAACTCAACCAGTATACACAGTTGACTGTGGCATCCTGGGGAGCCGTGGTGGTCGAATGGTAGAGCGTTGAACTTTTAATGCTCGGGTCGTGAGTTCGATCCCCGCTGGGGCCAAATATTTGTGCTGGCTTTTTCATCGTTGCCCCGTCCTTGATATCACCCTATGTGGTGGAAAAGGACGTTAAACCCCCAAACACCCACCCACCCCCGACTGTGGCATCCATGATGTTGCCATGCTCGCCCCATCACGGTCTAGGGGTTTACAGGCTACGCGACGGTATTAGCTTCCGGGGCATGTAGTAAGAACTCGGCTAAATATAGTATAAAATCTTTGCCCCTTTTAAAATTTGTGTTCATAGTAAAACATGGCAATCTGGTGCTTTTTGTTGGCTTTGTAAACAAGTTTCATGCCAGGTAATAGTAAAATTAGGGAAAAATGAGGCTGGCTTGTGGACTATTTGTATTCATGCGCGGCTGGCACAGGAGCCAGCAGACGGCCGTGGAATGACCGGGTATGTGGTCGCTGCCAACATTGCCAAAAAACGGAATATTGGAATTTGTTTAAATTTCCTCTACGCATGAGTCTATGGCTGCCTGATTTTTGTGAATTTTTTGGTGAATTTTAAAGCATTTCTAGGGTGTCATCTGCAGCGTTATGTGTAAGAGGAATATATAGCGTTTTCCTCCAGATTTGCATCTGTGTAACGTAGCCGAAGCAACTGTTCCTTCAAGTTCTCAAACCAGTTCTCCATGTTACTGTCAGTTATATACCTTGAATTCCACTAGCCTCAGTGTGGGTCTTTGTAACCATTGCCTTTGGTGGGACGTCACATTTTTTTCTTATCTGTTTACTGATAATTCTTTTAAAAACATTCATGGATTGAGAAAAGTACTGCAAATGTGTCATAGAGTGGACTAAGATGTTTGGATACTTCCTCGGACCCATGAAACAGTGTTCCAAATTTGTTGTTTGTTTTTTACTTTAGACTTTTTAACTTTTAAAATTTTTTTCTAAAACATTTGGAATTTTCTAAAATTTGGCTGAAAGGTAAACCAGATAACATAAAGAAATTTGATTAACAGTTGAGTTTTTTGTTCTATCTTTGTTACTTTTTTTAACATAAAAAAAGAGAGAGAGAGAGAGAGAGCCAAAAATGGTGCATCTTCAATTGGTTAAGGCCTTTAAGCAAAACCACATGCACTTTGTTGAAAACTAGTTTGCTTTCATTAAATCTTTTTCACTCATAATTTTCCCATGCCTGTTTCAGGGGTGGGCAGAAAGCTGGCTCAAAGAAAGACACTGACTCTGACGAAAAGGAGGATCAGCCCGAAGTGTATGAAGATGCTGAAGATGAGGGAGATGAAGAAGAAGAGACTGAGGAGGTTGAGGATGAGGAGGAGGAAGAAGAAGAAGAGGAAGACGAGGTCAGTGCATCGAAGACTGAGCTCGCTGCTGGTGATGTCGATGGTCTCCGTGAACCTAATGGCACGGAGATCAGTGCCTAAATCTCCTACCAGCTATGACTTGAGACACCTGGGAAAGATGGGAACTCTCTCTGTAGATGCTGTCGATCGATTTGGTGGATGACGGAATCTTGCATCCTCGCAGTCAACGCATCATGCTGCAACACCGAGCATGTGTGGAATCTGTAGAGAGTGTGCTGCATCTGGAGTTCGCAGTCATCTACACTGAGACCTGTTCATCACGTCCAGCACAGGCTGAGGTTTTTAAGGAAAGAAAAGGAGCGTTGAGACAAAACTACCTTGGTGCATGGCAATTATTTTTTTTCCTTAATGATCAAGAGTGTCTGCAGACTTGAGTTTTCATGCATGAGGTGGAAATGAAAACAGAAGGTTGGCTCCCCCCAGGTGTCATAAAGTGACCAATAGAGATGCACATGCTACGCAGGCAGAGTGTATCTCCCAGTTCCAAAGTTAACAAAAGAAAAGGGGAAAAATAATGCTGCCCTCTGTTCTTCAAATGGGCATTACTCTTTTGACCGAGGGTCTTTCTTTAGTCAGCCATGCTTCTTTGGAAATCGTTTTTTTTTGTTTTTTTAAAAACATCATGGCATTGCTAAGATTGTACTTCAGAGGAACAGGTTCATTGCCAGTGTCACTGTTCACAAACCATGTGTGTGGCATTGCGGTTCTACCCAGTGATTCTGGCTAGTATTAGAGCAGTACATATACCTGGCGAAAGGGCCAAATTCCAGCGATTTCCTTGGAAGCATGGCTCCCAGCTCATTCCCAGGTTGTTTCTACATTGGAGGTCTTGCCTTGTGTGTTGTCAGGAAGACCTGATGATGAACAGGCCACCTGGCGATCGTTGGGCTTAGCGCGTCATACGTGCCCCGAACCATTTGAACAAACCCCCAAGAGGGATGTGCAGACATCCCTCCCCTAAAGACAATATTCAATAAAATGGCTGTGGAAGTGGGTGCTGACAGTCACGAACGTGTGTTTTCACCAGCAGAGCCTTGAAGACACTTTTCGAGGTGGGTGTGCTTGCAGCATTATAACAGACTACTTACATTGTGATAGTGTTGAAGGTGCAAAACCGGTACTACAAGGGACACTTAGCTGCAGAACAGTACTGTTAGCTGATGAACTGTTAACACTTTACTTGTCCACGGCCCTGTGTATAACTGTTTTGGGCAGCATCAGACAGATAAACCCACACAGCTGATCACATGTACTGCTGCGCTGTGAGTTGCCGCAGCTCGACTGCGGCTGTTGACTGAGGTGTGGGTTTGGCCAGGCGAGAGTCTACCTTTGTTGTTCGTTAACCTGGCGGCCTGTTGCCTGCCCGCTGTGTCTAGACCTGCTCAGGTTGTCCGCGTTCACTCCTCACGACGGACAGGCTGTTTGTAAAGGGTGGTTTTGCCCTTTATATGCATTTATTTTAAACTTTTTTTTTTCGTGAAGAGCACGCTTGACGGTGACAGCTCTCCGATCTGCTTTTTGGACGGTGCTCCGAACTGTTGACTTTTTGCACTAGTTCCATCAGCAGAGGAAGCTTGTGCGCCGTTGCAAGTATTTTCCTTGCCGGTATCCGTTCCATCTATTGAGCCTATTTACAATGTTCTTACCACTTTCCCATCGTCGGGGATTCCACAAACAACGCCTGGCTGATGTGAATTGACAGTGGTGGCACCCCACCTTTTGTTTTCTTCATGGATGGCTCGGATACCGGCGTCACATGAGGAGAGCAGCCGGAAGTGTAGACGACTTTTTTCTCTGCACCTTCAGTGGGCTTGAGGCAAGACGGGAGATGGAAAGCAAGCAACTGTGTGTATGTTTGTATGGTCATGTTCATTTATTTTTGAGTGACTTTTACACAGAAGAAATGTATTATTTTTGTACATTTCATATTTGTTTTTATGACCTACCGGGCAACGTGGTTTTTTTTTGGTTTTTTTTGTGCGAGACGTAAGGACCGGGAAAGAGCGTGAAGCAGTGAAGGGATGGGCAGATCACACTCTGATCATAGAAGGAGAGTTATGTCAGCGTTGACCTGTGCCTACAGGCAAAAAACTCACTTTCCTCCTCTTGTCCGCAGTTGAAATACAAAGAAAAATAAAGCGGTCAGACCACTTGCAGTTGCATGCATTTCGCTGCTTACCGATGGTATTTCACAGCAAGACCAAGTCTTGTTAGGCATTGTATATCAAGCAAAATAATTCAGACTCGCAGAATTTCCTAGCGGGCCCCATCATTGTCTGCCCCTTAAAGGTGGTTTGAGACTTTGACTGTGTGATAGGTACAGGTAAGAACGTCAAAACCGTAAAGAGTGCGCATCGTGACTTGAATGGCTTATCCTATTACTCTCATGGGGAGACTTTCACCGATATCAGGTTTAAACCATTTGCCATTGAGTTGCAGAAGGATGAATCACCATAAATAGGTCTTTATTGATTTTCGTTGTTTTTGTTTTTTTTTGTTTTTTGTTTTTCAGTTTTTTGGGGGAGTAAAAAGATCCCTTTTTTTGTCTATTAGGGGGTGTGAATGACACACACATACAGTTTTGCTTGGTTTCCAAAATGGAGATTGAAGAATGAAGGTATGCTCTATGGAAAAAGAAACTTTAAATGCTATACTTGAGGACAAATGATCTTGCAGCTTCCCTGCACGTCGAGAAAAACTCAAGTTTGTTCCCACTGTATAACTCTTGGGGCTGGAGGCTCCTTGCTTACTATGGCAAGGTGGCGTACACGCCACAACCAGTAACTAACAGTCTGGAATGTAAAATGACAGAGCCTTTGTTGGTGATAAATGTAGGAGTCGTGCTTGTATTTGAAGAAACGTGACTTCTCGGAAGCTTGGTACTTTCTTCAAACTTGATTGTAGTAAGAGCTTTTTGGCTGTACAGGATGGCTACTGATGGACATAAATGGAAGGTGTCTGCACTTTGTGCGATGCATCTTTGTGGCCAGGAGCACTAAGGAAACGTCCTTGTATCATTGCTATGAAAAGGGGATAAAACTTACCGTTCTCTCATGGACATGACTGACTAGAAACAAACCGAAGGTCTTGTTTCACAATTATCAATATATATAAGACTGATGCGCTCAGTCTCAGTTTCTGCATCAACAGCAAAACTGTCTATTTAAACAAACAAACAAAAAAGGCGGCAAATGCAACTCCACAATGGGTACCCCCCATCTGCAGGAGGCTTGCTGCAGAATTGTATAAAGGAGAATAAAGTTGAAATACCAGATGTTACAAACCTTTTTTCCTTCTCTCTAATCTTGATTTTTTTTCCTGGCAATTGCATAACTTTTGTGTATTGTATTGAGGGTCTTGTACTAGTGTTTATTCTCGCCTAATTTAAAGAAGCTCCCCTCCTTTGAAAAAGATCGAATTGGAAGTATTTGCAGGTTTGAAGTTAAAGAAGGATTTTGTGGTTAAGCATGGAACTTTCAAAGGGAGGGTCGAGAACATTGTGAAACCTTTTCACCATTTCAGAGAATTACGAGAATGTAAGGTACTTATTGGAATGGTACACGTACCGCAGTCATCATCTTTTGGAGAAATGAACTATAGGACACAGCTGAGAAAAAGCTGAATTATTTGACTTTTTCAAGTAATGAATATTGTCTTTGTACCAGAATCTGTCTGTAGTGGTGTTTTGTCGACTAATGAAAGTTTTACATGCCCTCGCTATTTTTCCCCCAAGCAACCCTTTTGGAGTGAAGCCTGATCTTCTGAGGATGGCTAGCTGCTTCATGCGGCGTCTGTGCTACTTTGTGCACAAGTCATAGGGATTCTGTGCTACTCTTGCAAGTGTATGCATGGATTTTAGTCAGCATCATAATAATCATTGCAGAGTAACTAATGATATGGTAAACTAGTGTAAAATATTACATTTTTCATTAATAATTCAGTACTTTTTTGTGGTTGACCTTTTTTGTGAATGGTGTTTCAGTAAGCTTCTACTGTTCTAGTGAAGATGATTTGTATCATAGATTCATATTGGGTACATAAAGAGTATAAACCAATTATTTAATGGATATATCACAAGGATGAAAACATGCACTTGTTACAAGATTATTTTTCTGTTTATCTTTAGTGAGTTACTATGTTTTAGGAGTAAGCCGGATACACCTGAATCAGACTTTTCTTTAAATATTATTGAGCTACTTGTTTTGCTGAGAGTGAAACAAGGTGTACATCTGTACATGTGTAATTGTTAATGGCTTCACGGACAAACTGTTTACAGTTATGAATTTGAGTGTGGTTTGTAATGACATCAGAGAAACAGAGATGAACATCAAAACTTTTCCTGATTCATTTTTAGGCCTGGCAGACACCTATGTCTGAGGAGAGATTTGCCGGCAAAGGTAAATGTTACAGTGATCAGTAGCATTTGAATTTGGTCTGAACTAACTGCTTGGCATCAGTTGAACCAAACATGGTAGGTTTCATAGTTTCTAAAAAGTGACCTATTTGACATGTGCTTAACAGGTAAGATCAAGTGGTTAGCATGTATACTGCGTATGATTTTAACGAATTCAAGCAGCATCTCTTGAACAGCTGATATAAAAAATATTGCTATGTAACAGAAATATACATGCAGAGTAGCATGGCCAACCAATGTTACAGAAATTTGTTGGTACATGTAGTCATAAAATGGTTTCTGGTTTGGTTACAACACAGTCTCTGAAACACTTGGGCATGTTGGGCCACAAAATTCTTATCTATATTCATGCATTTTGTTCTTGTCATAGACAAAAAAAGATGGTTCAGTTAGAGGTATTTCTGTCCTGAGCCTTTTGTGTGTATCAATTAAAATAATCTTGCATATAATTAAGTACTCTTGCTTAAATTCTGTTTCCCCCCCTTAGAAAACGCACAGTTATTATTTTCCACTTAGCTGTAAACAGAGCTGTTTCTGGTGTTTTGCATGTATTGGTTATTTTGTTCATACTCGCACTCTTTTAATTTAAAGTTACAATAGGTTTCAGCAAACTTTATATTGCAGTTGACCAATCCTTTTTCATCAGACAAAGAAGAAAATGGATTTAGAGGACCCCTTGCTTCTCGCAGTCAACTCTTTTTTTTTTTTCTTCTTTTTTCCCCCCCATTTTGCTCTGGTGTTCTGGACAGTCTTTATATATTGTATCTGAGTTGCATTGCGTGCATAGGTGATTGTACTTTCTCGGCTTTTCTTCTTAACAAGATGTTAGCTTTGCATGTTGATTATACGTAACTTTTCAGAGGAAAATATACTATGTGAAGTTAATGAGATTTGATGATAATGTAAAAGTCATGCTACTTTATATTACTAGTTAGAGCAGAGTGTGCATACACATGTATTTTTTCCCCCCAAACTAGGAGGCAGTTCTCGTTGAGTAGTATGGCATCTGCCGGTAACCAGTTTGAATCCACAGAATATTTGAATCGAGCTGGCATTCGAGGCACGTTTTTAGTTTTTCAAGCTAGCATGGTAAAGGGGAATTTCATTGCACTGTATTGGCTGAAAGGTTGGTGTATGAAGTGTCACAAGTACAACAAATGCCGAGTTTGAGTAACGTAAAGAATATTGTTCTTTCTTGACTTCAGCAAGTCTTTGTTCATCTGCCACTGAAGTTTGATCAGCGGTTTTTAGTGAAAGGATTTAGATGAGCAGTGTGGTGGCAAACAGCAGCTGAGTATAATTTAGCAATAAGCAGTAAAAGCTGCAATGGTGTCTGCTTCAGCAGCGTTTGGTCAGAAGAGGTTTTGGCCATTCTGGGGTTTTTTTGCCACACACATACAGGCATACCAGCCAAGTCTAGGAGACAGTAATGAGATGATAATGAGCAAACGACAGCAAAATTCTACATCGGCACATTACCAGCTTTTCACGAAGGACCCAAGAGCCTACTCTGGCCATCAGATATGTATCTGCAGGTAGTCGGTGCTTCCTTACCTGAATTATGCTGCAGTGATGTTCACCTTCACCATGTCAAACATCATGCTAACTGCCTCAACATTGTCAGTACACCGTCTCTTGTAGAACAAACATGGTTGTTAATACTTCTTACATTGGTAATTCTATTGGTTTCTGTCTGGCTAAGCTTGGAAAGATCAGCTGTCTTTAAGGTCAGAGATGGGTTAGCCCAGGTTTGTTGCTACATTTTGCGAATGGTTTGTCTGTTATTGAATAAATGTTGTTTTGTGGTGATACGAGTGCCTTGTGTGATAGTGTCTGGTTCAGTGGGTGAGTGTGTATGCATGAGTGATTTGATAAAGAAAGATGTTGCAGCACATGATGAAAATCCATGTTCTCCCAGCACATCATGCACCTCAGACTAAAATCAAGACAAGGATTTTGTGAAACAATGTGTTTACTGATACGTGTACTATGTCATGACGGTAATGGTGAAAATATCAGTGATGTGACCGATCTTCCAACCTTGCCTCCAAACTGGAATGATGGTGTCCGAAGTTCGTCTGTCAGCTTGAAATCTGAAACCAAAAGACTTCGACATTAACATACAATACCTGCCAATATTTTGAAATGGGCCAGAGAAGAAAAAAGGAAATCAATTTCGCAAAGAGAACAAACAACACTATGAGCCAGACTACACTTGAGCTGGCATACACGGAGAGGTTCGAGTTTCTGCTATGCAGGCATCCCACCTATATTAATTCAACACTTTGCACCTGCCATACTGATACACGTCACGTCCACCAGGATATTTTTAAGATGCTGATACTGCAACCCACAGTGGGCACAGTGATCTGAAACGCCAATACCAGTAAACAGTTTCACTGAAAGAAAAACACGTGCCTGCATCACCGACATTACGTCTGGCGTTTCTACGAACTACAACCTGGAGGGCCACAGATGCGCTGACCTCACCTGCTTTAATGAAGCTAACAGAAGCCACTACCATAGACACAACAAAACAACGTAATTACACTAATTCAGCGTTATCAAATCAATTTTGGTAATAAAAGTAAGATGTGCACTGCCTTGACTGACCAGTGTGATCAACTACGGAAATATCTGCCATTGAATATTTGAACAGACACACTGCCATATACAAGATGCATCTGCCATCTCTGCCCACTGTAAAAACACACACCTCTGTTGGAGGCCAGTCTAAAATTACATTACCACTTACGCTGCAGTCTGAACTGAAGGCAGATGTGGAATGCCCCACAGCAGGGAATTCCCCTATTTTTGATGATGTGTCGCATCTGCGGTTACTGCGGGTCATATTACATGGAAGTACATGTAGCAAGCTTAACATGATGAAGGAAATCTACAAGACCACTGAAACTTCGCATCTCCAACTCCAACGTGAAGTCAGTTCCGCTCTACGGATGCAAAACATGGAGGACAACAAAGACGATGCAGCAGAAGATCCAGACATTTCTCAACACCTGTCTGAGGTGCATCTTCAACATCCGTTGGCCAGAGAAGATCCGGAACGAAGAACTGTGGGAGCGAGCGGGGCAGGAACCAGTGGCCCAGCAGATCCTGCGGAGGAAGTGGGGCTGGATTGGACACACCCTTAGGAAACCAGCATCCACCACCACATGCCAAGCCTTGACATGGAACCCCGCAGGGGAAAAGGAAGAGAGGCCGGCCTCGCAACAGCTGGAAGCGGGACACTGAGGCAGAGCTATATAAGCAGGGGACCAACTGGACTGGAGTGGCAAGAATAGCCCAGAATAGAGTGCGATGGCGAAGGGTTGTCGATGGCCTATGCTCCACTTGAGCCAGGGGCCTAAGTAAGTAAGTACAAGATGACTGGTAAGTGTCTGATAACTACTGCTAGAACTTCACCTGACTGAAAGAAGTCCACGAGTTGCTCTTTTGTCCAGTTGCAAGATGTGATGACGAACAGCCCTTCTGGCTGAAGCAAGCGTCGGACATTGCATCTGTACGCAACTCGACTTTCACTGGCCTTTTCTGGGAGAAGGCTGATGGCGTCGTATGTGCCCTTGTCTATACAGACCTTGTAATGCTGACGCAAGCAGGAGGTGGCTGGTAGTGAGCTGAGATCACAGGTCAAGTCCCCAGTCTGCCCATGACAAGCGTAGTCGTATGACACAATGTTTGCTGTTTTACATTTTGATTCAACAGCAATATAATAATAATAATGAATACAGTTTATATAGCGCCTATCTGTTTTCTACGAAACACTCTTTGCGCTCACACACCACAAACACACACACACACTGACACACTGAGTGCCGATGAAACAGTGGTCGGTCTACAGCTCGAAAGCTTGCCTAAAGAGGTAGGTCTTCAAATGGGCCTTAAATTGAGTCAGCGTGGGAAGGTCCCTAATGGTGACAGGTACAGCGTTCCAGACAGAGGGGGCGGCGTAAGAAAAGTGTCCACTTACAGGTTTGTGAACATTCTGAACCTACGTGAATTTTGCTTCTTACATTTCAAACAAAATGTACTTCGCCCAGTGCCAATCAGATTCAAAAGCATACAATTTAATGGAAGGAAAATAAATTAATTCTGAACCCAGATGAATGCACTGCTGAACCTGAAATTATGTTACATGATACCATAAAACTGAACTGCAGTAGGCCCTTGGGCCCGCATGTAAAGAGGAAGGGGAAGGGGTGAGGGGGGCTGGAGCCTGGCTGTGCAATACATTCAGAAGCCCAAAATTACACAACGAAAATGTTACACATAGGAACACAAATTTTCCAGCTTCACCTGATGTCACGTTTTTAGTACAAACAAACAGCAAATGTTTTTTAGTTTCTCGTGCGGCATGTGGCTACAACATGCAGTTGCCCTAATTTTTCTGGAGTGTGTTTTGAGCTGTTTTTCATGTTTGTGCAAACAAAAACGTCTCCCAAAGCCCAAAATTACACAACAAAAATGTTACACATAGGAACACAATTTTTCCAGCTTCACCTGACATCACATTTGTAGTACAAACAAACAGCAAATGTTTTTAGTTTCTCATGCGGCATGTGGCTACAACATGCAGTTGCCCTAATTTTTCTGGAGTGTGTTTTGAGCTGTTTTTCATGTTTGTGCAAACAAAAACGTCTCCCAAAGCCCAAAATTACACAACAAAAATGTTACACATAGGAACACAATTTTTCCAGCTTCACCTGACATCACATTTGTAGTACAAACAAACAGCAAATGTTTTTAGTTTCTCATGCGGCATGTGGCTACAACATGCAGTTGCCCTAATTTTTCTGGAGAGTGTTTTGACCTGTTTTTAATGTCCCCGTGTGTCAAGAGCCTAATTACACTGTTCCAGTAGAAGAGTTTGGCTTGCTTCTCATTATACATGTACAACAGCCATTGGAAAACATGAAGAACCCTCAGCCACACACAGAAAACTAATCAGGAGTACATAGCTGCAAGATGAATGTAAATGAATACACACCTCAAATTTGACATCTTCAAAGTTGGCCTTTGCTAGGACAGCCTTTGCCAGATCGATTGCTTGATCAACATAGTCCACCCCAGTCAAGTTTGTGAATCCTCGTTGTCTCTGCAGGCACAGACAATACGCAGTTTCTTACAGTGCACGTCTGAGAATCTAGATAAACACCATTCAGCATTACCACTTTCACTGTACAAACACATATATACACTGTACATGTATTACTTTCCCTGGTGCATGCCTGTCTCATTTGGACATTTAGTGTCCTTAAAACCCATCCCTTCTGCCGAGACATTGCCAAACTTTTTTTCTTTTTTTTTAATTCCTCTCTCTGCCTTTTTCTAAGCACAGGCAGCCATAAAACGCTGATTTTTCCCCCACACTAGCCTTTGGCTCGTGACTCAAAATGTTTACTAGCCGAACTAGAAAAGTTAGTAGCCAAACTAGAAAAGTCAGTAGCCAAACTAGAAAAGTTAGCAGCCAAACTTCAAAGTGAGTTGTCTGTTCCAGTCACAAAGTCTGATCTGCCAACCAGTTAGGGTTATGCAAACAGATGGAACACCTAATCTTGTCTGCCTCTTTGTAAAATGCTTCAGCCCAAAAAGTTCTTTCTTCCACCTCACAAGAAACAAATGCCCAGCTGCTGTTGATTTCCATGAAGTGTCTCTACCTCTGATGCATCAATTTGGTGTGCTTTATTAACTGATGACAGCTTTGAATAATGCTTAGCTGGATTCAGTCTTGGAAGTGGCAAAGGAAACGGGCTCATTCTTCAAAGGTTGGAAAACTCGTGAAATGTCTTTTTACTGCTACGACAATGTAAAATCAACTTCGTCTTCCTGCCCGAGGAAGTTTTAATTTTACTCCCCAGCATTTTTTCCCACGTGCCACAGCAGGTAAAATGCTCCCCACTTTCAGGGCTGCCAAGGAGCATGAACTGTTCTTATGGAGTACCTGTATTTTCATCTTTTTTTTTCCTCCCCCCCCCCCCTCCCCTAGTATGTTTGGCCTTACCATTTCCAATAATAAGGCCCCATTACCACAGCCAAGGTCAAGGACAGGATCATGCTTCTTCAGCGACTCACACTCGTCAAGCCAGTCCACCACACGTTCCTGGCTGTCCTCTCCAAACCTTTTTATGATGAAATAAGACATAAGACATTTATTAAATTTCCAAAAGAGGAACACTGCTTTGTGGTCTCTCATAAAAACATAAAACATGCCAAACACTCACTCATACGGTCATGCACACTCATTCCACCTATTTACATGTTCGTACACTCGTACCTAAAAAATCTATCACAATGTTGCAGTACTGTGAATAAATTACAACACTACACCCCACATCATTTCACATCACAGCAGCAGCAGCACAACAGCAGAGGTGCACATAACTCTATCACAGTCAGCGCCAGCTGACACCCGGCAAGAAACAACACGTCTAATTAGAATTTAAGATATATCACCATCAGCATCAACAAGCCTACCACATAACCCTACATCTGCTTATTCATTAGCCTAATAGACATTGGTACAAAGCTATTCATTGTTTTGAGTAAATGGGTAAAATCAGACACGGTTCCTTTGACAGCACCACCATTAGCTTATCGAACACATTACTTTCATCCAGCCACACAGTTCCTACAGCATCCTTTCATTTAAAAAAAAACCCCGGACTTTTCAAGGATTTTCTACATAAAGCATGTGCTTTTGAGAAGTCTTTTTCATTGAACTGAGCAGCAAAATATAAATTACACCATACGTATAAATTTTCAGGAATACTACATTGATTTCAGAAAAAAAGTAAACTGTTTCTCTCTTGAGAAAGGTCAGACATACCAATGGTAATACAATGACCCCTGCCAAACAGCTTTCTTACCAAACCTCTCCAGGGTCGCCTATGTCATGGAAGACGGTTAGTTCCCTGTTGTACGCATCTTCCCAGCTGAACAAAAGAGTGAAAATAAAAAAAACATATGCATTAGAAACTTCATGGTAAGAGGCATACGTACATGTATATAATGATAATGACCCACCTTGCCCTTTGACCACATAATGAATATATACCAAAGAGCAAAAAAAAAACAAAAAAACCCACACACACAAAAAGAACTTTGAAAAATCATCAAATGTGGTTGGTTCAAAGAAGTTTAGTCACATTAAAAAAAAAAAAAATTAAATTATTCAGTTTGGGCTTTTAACTGGCTGTGTGAGAAGAAATGAGTATTACTTTTCTTTCACGTGTAATTGTTCAAAACACCTGTATGAAGTTGATGGGTACAGGTTCAATCTTTGCTCACTGATGTTAGTATAAACTGTATGCCAATCAATCTGTGTTATATTCTCTGATGTGATATCTATAGTAATAGCTTGCGGGCATTCATAACCAAGTTCCTCATGTAATCTCGTTTGCAGTGCAATCACAAATGCATAAAGGATTCTGAACACTATACAGGACATGAATATATATATATATACCCATTTACATGTATACACACACAATGTGACTCAGACTGTCTACTGGGGGATTGAAAAGTGATACACGGGATCTTGATGTTGTAATCTTGCACCTATACAGCGCACACGGTGGGTCGGATCATGGAGGAAAAAGCAGATACAACGGCAATGTTACAAGCGAACTGGGGCTTTATAATCTGGTTATTTTAGCTGCTGACCGATTTATTGTTGCAGCAATGACAAAAGCAACACACGTGGACAGAGGTCCATTATTAATCGACATATCGGCATCATGAATAATTCGTATGCCTGCTGTATGCTATCGTTTGTATTATCTCACACCCTATACACCTAGTCCACCTTCGATCTTATCACGTTATGCCCATGTTACTGTACACGAGTTGGTGAATCTCTCAGCTGCACGTGACTGGTCTCGTGCGTCTGCCAGTGATGACCAAGTCAAAATTTAGACTGTTAAAAGGAGACGCAGACACCGAAAATAAAGCAATCTTTAACATAAGTAGGTAAAATTTCCATAATTTACGCATACTACTGCTTTGTTCCAAGTTCAGACGCCTCAAAATCAGAAAAATCGTCTGCTTTTTCCATTGCCAAAGTTAGCCGGAAGTTGATGTCTGCTAAGGCATGGTGGGAACATGACGTCAGCGATCACGGGATTTAGCGCCATATTGAGGGTGTTTGGGGTTTGCGGATGCTCAGTATCTGTTCCACCATTGTACAATAACTGTGTGGTACGTATACTTCATTTCATATTGAGATCACTAGGTTAGTTCTTTGGCCAGTTAGATACGAGCTAAACATGACTTCAGCTGTATTTTTCCGATCTTTTGGCCGTGCAGTCTGATTTATGCGAGGAAATCGCTTCTAATGGATGTGAAGAAGAATGCAGTCAATCGAGGTCCGTTGCTGGAAGCTGTTAAAAATAAACAGCTGATTTCCATCTTTTGTTCGCCAGCATAATGAATACCTCCACCACTAGGAGTGCATGTGTCTTAAAATTGTCAGAACGAGTACTCTTCCTGAGAAATTGTAAGCTGACTCGAATTTGTTTCGTATAAATTTCTGCGTTGTTAAGCTTTGAGGAAATCCAGTCTGCACAGTGAGATTGACCTAGGGGTAACACCCCTTTTCCGTGTTTGTTTTGTTGTCAAAGTACAAAAGAGACTGGTGCTCAGGCCATCTATTGCAACATAGAACGTCTTTTTGTACTGCATCGTTGAGATAGTGGCATACTTTGGCATTTCTTTGTCAAATCGATGACCACATGGTCAGAAGAAGCGTACAAGTCTACTACAACTTACGTCAAATCGATGACCACATGGTCAGAAGCGTACACGAAGGACCTAAAACTAAGTAGCCTTTGTTCTCGTAGACCATCCTTACTAGTTACATTCGATTTTAGATCTTGGGTATACTGTAGATTTGGATAACAGTCCCGTCATGGTATTGGTAACGCAACCGTCAGACCCATTTCAGGCCGTAGTGAATTTTATTTACAGTGTATCATGTTTCACTCTCAGTGTACAGTGTGAATGAGCAACAATAATTTTTAAGGAATTCTTGAAGCACATTTGAAGCAAATGTTTATTCAGTTCAGTATCATTGGTTATGAAAAAGAATGGAAGGCATTGCTCATACAGGTCACAGAAGCCGAAGGCTATACTAATTACTGAAATCGAAAACAAGGCCAACTGTAGTAAGACCAAGAGGGAGATAAAATCATGGAAATAACCATACACAGAGATCGGTGAAAACAAACATTTGCGAGTAAAAACTTGTTTGGTCTTGTCTAAAATTAAAAGATCTATGCCAAACGCAGCCTGAACTTGACCCCCAACCCTAAACGTTGGTCATTCTTTCTGTTGTTCTGACCTGAAACCTCATTAATCATTACTAACCCTAAACCTCAAATCAACCTGGATTAATAACCATAAACCTCATTCAACCTAAGTTGGCTGTGTTTTGGGTAATTTGTAGAGCCTTGTCAAAGCAGCTATTGGCTGCGCAGGTTTAATGGATTTTCTCCTTTTTTTTTTTTAATTTCATTTGAACAACAACAACAACAAAACCAACCCAACACTGTTAGTCTAGATCTGATTTATAAAACTGTAGTGGAGGTCTTGTCTTCTTGGTACATGTAATGATGTATCTGAAATTCGAATAATTTTGATTTGATTTCAGATCTGAAACCTTTCTACCAACAGTATCCTGAGTATGGCATCCCGAAAGAAGGTGCTGCTAAAAGTTATCATACTTGGAGACAGTGGGTAAGTTCATCTTCAAAATATGTATGCGTGCACATCAAGCTCGCGGGTGTCTGCTCTAGGCTATTATGATGTCCTTCATAAAATTTATGTATGCCTTCCTCCATTAAATAGAATATTGCGATGTATAAAGTTCTGTAAATTTGGGAAGTTCACTTAATAGCCTTAGGTATTTCCACCGTGGCAGTGTGGGAGATCATGTGTACTGATCCACTGCTGTAATTTAAAGATATTGGTTAGGAATAGGACATAATTTAGGAGGGCATGAATTTTTCAGAGGGTAGCTTGTCTCATGTACTGTAGTGATCTGTTAAAAATATACATGATATACAGGCAGAAATAGGTATTGTACTTAAAGAAATTATTATGTCTTCTTTTGACCTCAAGTGACTTCATTACTGTTTGTATTACCTGTGCTGATGTCTAATTTATTTTGTATAAATTTTGGCAATATACTTCAGTCTTAGCTGGATGAAAACCCCATAACGCGTAAATTTGTTGATGTTAATAGAAAGGTGGTTGATGTTTAAGAAAACCCAAACAACCAGACCAGTGAACAAAGTTGTTAACTGGCGGTTTGTAAATTGTAAACTCACAGGGATACGAACGTAATAAAAGATATAGATTTTGCTTTTTACTTGGACATTTTCTTTTTCCTCTCAGTGTCGGCAAGACATCGCTTATGAACCAGTATGTGAACAAGAAATTTAGCAACCAGTACAAGGCCACCATCGGTGCTGATTTCCTCACGAAAGAAGTCATGGTTGACGACAGATTAGTAACAATGCAGGTTTGTTGTTATCTTCTATTTGACTTTGAGTATGTTTCAAAAGAGGACCCCCCCCCCCCCACACACACACACACCCCACCGTCCAGCTGTTAGGCTTTAACTCATTCAGCCCTACGCAGGTACATGTACAGGTCTGCACGAGGAACCCGCTGCGTATGCCTACGCAGGTACATGTACCTGCGAGCTAGTGAAAATTTCTACTCGCTCCTCATTGGCCAGACTACTGAATATTCATACATGTACATAAGGAATTCATACATGAAACAAGGGGCACTACTCTGCTGTGCACTTCCTTTCCTTTGTACGGATCAGGTTTGAGCGATTTTGGTTTTTTTAACTGACTGACTGGCTAGGCAAAAAAGTGCCCAGGACAGGGACAGCAGTCAGGCCTGGAACCAGCAATTAAAGAAATGTTTGGTGTAGGGTATCTCTGACTGCACTGATAGTAAATATGCATATAACTGTATTCTGGTATGCTTTGTACTACAGTGAAGAAAGCCTCTGTAGACCATTTGCATAAAGTACATGTATACATGTGACCAATAGAAATCTATGTACTTGATGATTTTAATTATTGTGGCAGCTTTCTGTCCTAACATTTTTCACTGTGCATCAGGTTCTCTATCGCAGTCTTAGCTTTAGGCGTGTTTTGAAACGCCCGGCATGCGGCATTCGTTGTTTACTTCCATCATGTCTGCATTGAGCAAAACAGTGGTGTTGGGGCTTGATGGGGAATTGTACCAGGGTTTACACTGTCAGTCTGTTGTGCTTTCAGATATGGGACACAGCAGGACAGGAGCGCTTCCAGAGCCTTGGTGTGGCGTTCTACCGTGGAGCTGACTGCTGCGTGCTGGTATTCGACGTGACCATGCCCAACACCTTCCGATCGCTGGACAGTTGGAGGGATGAATTCCTTATCCAGGCCAGTCCAAGGGATCCAGAAAACTTCCCCTTTGTTGTTATAGGCAACAAGATCGACTTGGAAAACAGGGCTGTAAGTGTCTGCTTTGTTTCTGTTGGGGGAGGGGAGGAGGGCGTTTTCTGTCTACTTTTACAAAAATTTATCATGTTTTACAGTAAATCAGGAGAAATACGAACTGATCTAGTAAATGCTTACAGGGTGATGGTGGGGGGGGGGGGTGGTCACCTACTGGGTGATCATGCATTAATTGTATTTGTCAGACAAAACAGTTTGTCACTGTGCTAAGGTAAGGTTTATAGAGCACTGTAAGCTATGCCAGAAAGCTCAGATTGACGTACATCGTGCATGTTTTGTTTTTTTTTTTGCCCGGGTTGCAGGTGACCGCTAAACGAGCTCAAGGATGGTGCAGCAGCAAGGGCGACATCCCATATTTCGAGACCAGCGCAAAGGAGGCCATCAACGTGGAGCAGGCATTCCAGACGGTGGCGAAGAATGCGCTAGCCCAGGAGACCGAGGTGGAGCTGTACAATGAGTTCCCCGACCAGATCAAACTGTCCAACGATCAAAACAAACCCCGCGAAGGATGTGCGTGCTAGTTAGAAACCGGGGGATGTGTCAGCTTAAAGGTATGGGTGGGGAGGGAGGGTTTGGGTTAGGTGTGGGAGGGTGTATGACTGAACTGGATAGCATCGTCGCTTCAAATTTGCGACGGTAGAACGTGTGGTTGCTCTGGGGTTGTACCCTTTGGATGGCGTGTTGCAATTCCTAAAAGAAACACAATGCGAGATGAGTTTGCTGAGAACACGATGAAGGCATAGCCTTGTTGCTTGGTGGATGAAACCGGTTGGTCAGATTTTCATGGATTGTCAGTCTCAACATCTTGCATTGATACCAGTCACTGGGTGAGTTGCATGCGCGCTGGAGGCGTTGACAGATTGGTTTGCCATTGTACTCGCACTAGCGCTCTAATTCAAAACCAGGTGCAGTGGCATCCTGAACGAAGAATGTTATTTGATGATCTAGGACAGCGTGAACAGTCTTGTGATTGCAGTGTAAATATTTTTCTTTCTGCTTTGCGTAGATCAGTCCATTGACATTCATGTGTTTGCCGATGCGTGACTGGAATACTTCAGCAAAATAACACATTGTGTATAAGAAAAAGGTTTGTGACTACCACAAAAGGGGTGAAATTCATTTTAGAATTTTTTTTAGATACATTGGCAATAAAAGGAAATACTTTTTTTTCTCTCCTGTTCTTGGTTTATGAGAGGGCACATTTGGCCAGTGTGTAAGGAATTAAAAAAAAAAAAATGCTTTGTCGGAGCAACATTTTTATTATTAATATGACCCTTCGAAAGAAAATCTATGGGGTCATGTTTGGATTTGGTTCGGCATTTGTAGGTGGCCAAGTAAAAGATTGTTTTGTCTTCATCCTTGTAGAAAATGGTCAGCCATGTCCACAATTCTGTATCAGCACAGCAGTTTTCCTGTGGCGAACTGCAGATAAACATGTCATGTTCCAGCTTCATTTACAAATGTGTTAAAACAAATTTTTGTTTGTTTTGTCTACCCATGAGGAACACAGATGAGATGTATATTTAACAGGTCAAGATGAATGTGTGTATGACTGCGTTGGGGCAGACTCATCTGTGGAGTGTTTTTGGGTTGTTGTTTTTTTTTAAATTTCATCACAGGCTTTCAGGGGGATGCACTCTCTTTGTTGTAGTGTGTTGGATGCAGCCATAGTTGTGTACTCATTTCCCGCCCATGTAACAGAATCCCACTGATTTCACTGACCCTCTCACCGCCCACCTTCATTTTTTCATCTCTCTTTTTCTGTGTTGGATTTTTCTTAGTGCTTTTCGGATGCGCAACTGAAGCGAGTTCATTAACATTTTCTTCTAGTAATTCTTTCTATGCAGTTGTGAGTCAGGCAGTTTAGGTTTTTGGGTGAGCCATGCAGTGTTCTGCAGGCCAGACATAGTTTTAGATACAAATTCGCACAGTACATCGCGCTTATGTAATGTGCCTATAGAACAGGCCCTTTAGGGGATGTGGGGTGTGTTTTTCCCAATCTGGCAGATGTGATTGCTTGTTGGAGATAAGTGCAATAGGAACATCTCGGTAGTAAAGACATACTGAATAGGAATGGATGCATACTTACTTGAACCTAGCCCTTGTAAGCCATCTTTTTTTAGACACCTCTCTTGTTTCCGTCAGATCACTTCAAAAAGTATAATTTATTCTCTTCCACTCCCCTCCTATTGCCATGCTTTTTCGTTTTGTATGCGTTTCTGCATTCGTTGACAGTAAACTGTTGTGTCAGTTTGTGTGTGTACATACATGTATGTAATTTTGATATGTAAAGAAATATGAACCTGTATCGATGTTCATTGCGGAACACGACCAACCATGAACAGGAGTATCAATGTTTTGCATCATCATGGCTTCATCCATTGTCCTAGTTCTGTCATGATACTCATTTAATTCCTTTCATGTACAGACATTACAATTCAAAATAGAAATAAACTCGGTTTCTGATACGTACATCTCCTTGTGTCTGTACGTTGTTTGCATGCTTTCTGTGGCGGACGAGTGGTGAAATGCAGTCTTCAGTGGGCAATTCCCAAAGCTGCCTTGTGTCAGTTTCGCAGTTTCTGCTTCACATGTTGAAATAATATACTGTGTTCTTCTCAAAGTCCGTATTACATGTATTTTGGTGTTGGCCAATCTGGATACTGAGAAAAATGCGTCGTCGTGCACCCAACCAAACCCACTGAGCCTTAAAAAAGTGGACGTGGAAAGAGAAGAACTTGAATTCAACAGTTTCATTTGATTCATACTTTGAAGGAGTCAAATCTACAGGGCCTAACATGTGCTGTTCGGCATATTTACGCCGACTCGGGTTCCGCCAGTACACCGATCGCCTACTCCTTTCGGCGTATCATCCCATCATCCCAAATTTGATTATCTAATTTGACCGAAGTATATGGCAAGTCTTCTGTTTCAAGTTGTATGGTGTGCAAATCAGCAGATTGTGCCAGCTTTGGAGAGGGAGGCACAACTGATAACCTATATATATGACACAACGGTATTTTGCAGTTACCGACAAGCACATTAACGCCTTTGATCTGCAAGTAAATGAATAAAATCTGTCTCAAGTACTGCCTAAGATGTTGCCTTTCACCTCAGGTGACCTGGTACCTTGCACTCAAAAATCAATGAACTTCATAAGAAAACCTTCATGATAAAGTGGTTGCCCCAATCTTCTGATCAAAGATCAGAACCACCTGCAAGTGATATGTTCAAGACAGAGCCAGATTGCTGTGTGATGTAGTGACCAAGTACATTACTTGGTTACACTGTAATGGCATTATCTCCCAGTAATCAAATCATATTTAGCTTGATGAAAAATAATGCAAACCATGATCGATTGCCCTGACCCCCTGAAATTTCAGAGCAGATTGGTGCTTGCTGTCTTTGATGTTTTGCCTGAAAAGGTCACAGAAATGTAACAGGGGCAGGACTAATCTTTCTCGGACCATCGATCAATCCTACAATCTCCACTCTTTACCATAGGACTATTATCAACAGCGCCCAGGACCTCTAAAAAGCCGTCATTTCACAGTTCCACACTGTACTTGATTCAAGAGACCATGATTATCTGATGATGTGAAGGCGGTGCTTGAAACTTGGCATGACTAGTGGAGAGAGATGTTTTACAAATCCCTGGGAGTTTCCATTTTACAGCACCAGTGACACTTCTTCTGAGACATCCCTCATATAACTTTTTAGTTGTCAGCCCCTGGTAATTGTACACTAACTTGCTCTCCATTCACACACACTGAAGTATATCCAAAGCTTGAAAATTCCACACATTACCATGACCCAAGCACTAATCTAAAACAGCAGCAGTCAGTCAAAAAAAAAAGTTTTGCATTCTTTTATTGGTATCTTGACTTCTTAAAAAGACAAACTCATCCACGTACATACACTAAATGAAAAATCAGCAAATGAAAGGTTTAACTGTACACGTGCCATCAAAAAACCAGAATAAAAAATAACCAAAAAACCTTTCCACTTGGTCACGGCAATGCAAGTACTTTAGCAAAAGTGGCAACATAAGTGATTTTCTTTTTTTTACAGTACATGTACTTGGCTTACCACTCTTGACTAAGCAAACATGTGCCAAATTTGTACAACTTAATCTGTATTATCAGGTAACGTTTTTCCTTCCTGAAATACTTATATGCATGCACTTCAGATTACACACTGACTGCAGTGCAAGACTGTTTACAGCTCTGCATATGAATCATGACTCCATGTCTCCCACTTCCTCGTATGTTCATTATGTTCATTTCTAACACTGCAATAAATTTTCACTACAGGAGGTAACTGATACTGACTGCAAATATGGTACCAACCACATCAAGCAACAAACTTGTTAGACTGTTGCATGCATCTGACATGAGAGGACAATTACCATCACGAGAAAGCTCTTGGTTTGCATGACCTATTATGCCTTTATGAGTTTCAAACTTTTTGAAGCCAACCTTATCTCTGCACATTCCCTTTCACTACAACCTGTTCATTTCAGCTGAAAGTCTGCCGTGTGAATCACTGCAGCAGCTTCTCTTGAAAAGGTAAATGGTGTGACCCCTGTGACGTCGCTGACTGCAGACAGATCGCAGAAACTGATGATAACTGGGACACATCACTAATTTGGTAATTAAATCACAATGATAATGTTAACACGTCTCCACCTGAGGATTTGTTGATCAATAAAAGCAGCAAACATAACGTAGTTTAATAATTTGCGTTCCGTGATAATTTAATGAGAACTCCCGAACTAATGCGGTGCTGACCTTGACTTCGAGTGCGCGCGAGGTACAGGCGCGTGATTTGCAAGAATGGCGTGCACGTTTGCGTATCATGTGCTCTTCTTTTGTGCAGCGTTGTACTCAGTCACTTTGAGCACTGCTGTGTCGGATTATAATAAAAGGGTATGTAAGATCGCTGGGGCAAAGGGGGAAAAGGCATTGCAGCAGACGACAGCGGTCCCGCCGGAATGTGTATAGCGAGATGAGCCGGGAGTGCGGGGAGTGCTCCTTATTTCCCACACGCGCCTACAACTTTCTGCAGTTAGCGACAGTCTGCAGTTAGCGACGTCACAGCCCCCTCGCACCCACAAAATAGTAACAATGCTAGAATTTGATTACTGAACATATGAACCACTTTATTCATGAAAAACCGATCTTCTCCAAGTGGACATCTCACCACCATACTATGACAGGAAAGACATTTTCAGCTGAAATATCTTTGTTGGTACATGCATGCATAACATTGCTTCTTGTGTAAAGAGAGGGAGAGACTGGGAAAGTCATGAAGTTTGGATTTGAAACGTATCCACACATCAGAAAACCAAGAAATAAACTGAAGCCCTAAATAAACTTGCTGTGGAGTTGGTGTCCATCTCCACCTATGCAATACACACTTGCTTGTACATGTACAATGTTAATGAAAGAAAGCCTGTGTTGAAGATGGTCAACTCCTCTAAAATTTGTCTGTAAACCTAACACTTTCAAAACTTTATTGCACATCTAGTTTGCTGGAAGTTACGATCCACCGAGGCTGGAAGTTGCGATGATTACACCCATTACCAGATATTCAGCAAGTCTGTTTCTGAAGTAGAAAATTAAAACTACAGCAAAATCGTTTTCACAGCACCCATTCTGACACTGTACAATTCCACATACACACGAATCAAACGCAAACTATCATACAGAAAGATCACTGGTGGGCACGAAGACTTTTCTGCAAAACCTCACCAGGAAGAGAACACTGCACAAATCAAATGAAATTAAAAACTGCGAGAATGCCATTTGTACAAGTAGTAAGCACTGAAAAAAAAACAACGTAACCATGATTGGGCCATTATGAAGTATCTCTCACCTGCCTCTCTTTCAGTTTTAGCATAGGACGAAAATCACAAGTAAACTGAGTTAATCAGCTATTTCCCAGTTACCAATCAGAGGACAGACATCAAGTATAAGTGTCTGTAAATGTAGCAGCCTGAAACATTATAATATATTGGCAGCTCTTCCTACAAAATCAATCCCAGCACAGATCATTCCATTCCAGACTTTTGCTGTAACTAACTGAACACAATGATTGAATGAATAATACCTAGTACTTGCAAGATGAGGACCAAACCGCAAGTTTTAAATTCTGAACGTAAATTATAGCAGTTAATTTGTAAATCCTTTTCTATTTGTGGCAGGGGCTGGGGGGGGGAGGGGAGGGGGGGGGGGCTGGGTTTGGTAGACGGTGAATGGGGATGCATACATATTAACAATTGGCACGTAGAGTCCCTACTTTGTATGTTTGCCATGACGAACATGAGGACTAGTGAGCCACTCAGGAAAAAAAAATAAATTTAAAATTCATGACTGACAGCTGACAGTACATCAACAGTGTCATTCAGCATTATGTGTCATTTTACTGTTCAACTCTTGTTACCTGCTTCTTCAAGCTAGTCTGCTCATTGAGTGTTACATGTACTTGTTGTAGGTTTGGGATTGTGTTGGAGGGAGCTGAGCGATGCACCATGCAATACTTCAGTCACCAGTCAACCCCAATCCAAAACGTGAAGTTTGTTATGCAGCATAAAGTTTCCACTCAGACAGAAACTGTAAAAATGATTACACATGAAACTAGTCTAAATGGATTTCAGTGGTACTCGAGGGGAAGCAACAGAGGTGTTTTTTTCCCCTCCTCTTTTTATTTATTTAAATAAACAAAGGATGAAAGGGTTGTGGGAGCAATATTAAACGAAACATTGGATGTGCGAGTTAGACAAACCTTCAGACACAAAGATTACCAAATACACTGAAAAGTTCAACACCCCACCCACTATTTCAGCCTGCAAAACAGGAAACTGCTGGAGATGAAATGGAGATCATCTGAACTGTAGATAAAAAAAAAAAAAAAAAAAAAGTAAAACACAAGAGAGTGGGAGGGGTGAATCATTTTTAAAAAAAAAAAAAAAAAGGAAGAAAAAAGGATGGATACATTTGCTACAGCTTTTACTGTCAATGAGCCTGTATTCTACATAGTAAATAGTACAGAGTGTCAGTATCCGAAAGCCAAGCTTCTTGTATCAATAGACCACCATGATATGAATATCAACCAAAATAATGTATCTGAAAGGCCTGCAGCATTATTTTCCATGGACTGCAGCAGGTGCTATTACCACTGTAAATTATGGATGAGAAATCACCTAAGGCAATACAGGTTTGTGCACGTGTTTTTCAAGATACAGTTTTTACAATGCATGATTTATTTGTCGTCATTTGTTTCCTTAGTGACATACAGCCCTTTTGTGAGTCTATGACCTTTAAATTTCTTCTAATTACAAGGTTTTAAAAAAATAAAATTACCCAAACCAACAGCAACAGTTAGGCACAATTAAAAAAAAAAAAGGAGGAAGAAAAAAAAAAAGAAAAGAAAGGCAAAGCAGAAGACAGAGTGTAAACTGCCAAGTGCACTATGGCTGGGGGCAGAGAGAGGGAGGGGGAGAGAGAGAGAGAGAGAGGGGGTGGGAAGAGAGAGAGAGAAAGCAGAGAGAGAGAGAGGGAGGAGAAAGAGAAAACAGAAACAGAGGAAAACAAGACTACCTAAACCCTAACTCCTAAGCACACGGTGCACTAGCTATTGGACGCTGAGAGGCCGGAATCTCCACTAGTACTGCAGCAAGCTTGCTCCATGCTGTGGTCTGGCACGATGGTGGCCGACGCCAAGGTGGCACTTGTAGCTGTGGCTGACGACGACGGTGTTGTCGAGGAGCTGGCTTGCCGCTTGAGGCTGTCCAGATACTCCTGGTGGGACACGGCCATCACTTGCGCCAGAATGTCATCCTCATCCCAGTCTGCAAGCACATATTAGTACATGTAGTAAGAATTAACATTCAGTGAACAGCCAAACCAAACAAAACAACAACACATGCAATTTCTAAGAAAACCCTGGATCTGCTATCAATTAGAGACTACTGCACACACTGCGGCACTGCTGGATGCTTTAAGCTTCGTTACCTAAAGTTTTTACCACTAAATGACTCCCCCCCCCCCCCCCCCCCCCCCCCCCCCCCCCCCCCCCCCCCCCCCCCCCCCCCCCCCCCCCCCCCCCCCCCCCCCCCCCCCCCCCCCCCCCCCCCCCCCCCCCCCCCCCCCCCCCCCCCCCCCCCCCCCCCCCCCCCCCCTCTTCCCGCATTTCTCTTTGCCATTTCCGGCAGTTGCGCTAGCAAAAGGGCTAACTGTTTCTCTGTCTAATCTTCTTGAGAAAACAGCACATTCCTGGTAAATTTACAAGGCATCCATCTTTGTTTCGATTTTCAGTAATTATGTCCGACAGTTGTTCTAGCTTAACATATAGCGTAGCTATGTTTATACTTAAGGCGTTAGAACTGCGTGACACACTGTGTACGTGTTCCCCTCACCCCACCCCCCTTTAGTCATGGGCTGAAAAGCCTAAACTAAATAAAAACATTTGTCATTGTCATTGTCTAATCTTCTGAAAACTGAACTCTGACACAATACGCCTACTCATCATGCTCACCAAACATGGCCGGAGGCAAGTGGTCCATGAGTGAGGAAGTTTCACTGAAGCCACCAGCCGCACCAGCCTCCGAGGCACCAGCAACAGGCATCACAACATCACAGTTGGCTTGTTGCTTTGGGCTGTTCCTTGGGGACTTGGATGAGCCTGTCCAAACGCACAGACAGAGTGAGTTAGTTATTTAGGGCTTAACGCTGCGCAAGCAACAAAAGACTATTTCGCGACTAATCAAGGTCCTTCTTCGCCAGACTAAAATAAAAAGGAAGACAATAAAACAAGGTGTAAATATCTATATAATATCTACCCGGTTTAAATAATAAACATGTTTCACTTCTTTGTATGTCAAACTTAGAGAAGTCAAGGAGAGTCCACACAGACAGAAGAATTCTCATTCCCGAACAAAGCACAGAAGAAAACTGTCCACTTTAGCCTTGGGGCACAGGCTCATGTCACAAGGGAGTGTTTTCAGTCAATACAAACTGCGACCATGACCAACAACAGCATTTTTGCCATGTTTCTTGTGTGAGATACGATCACAAGCATGTCTTTGGTCTAATTTTTCAGGAATGTGTTGGAGGCCCTGTGTGAGCTGTGTTCGAGGTAATGATGGCTATCTCCTAAACCTCGTTGAAGGGCTTTTTACTTTGAGATGAAATGGGCAGCCATATGCCCCAGAGGCATTTTTCTTGCCGCATTTTTAGAAGAGTTACCGCCCATTTAAAGAAATCGGTCTTGTTACGTTTCCGGAAGGAAAAGTTGTTCAAATGGCTTCATTTTCTAGAATTTGGAAGTTTGTCCAATTACAATGAATGGGTTCGTAGCACAGCTCTGTAGCGCTGACATATTTCGTGTCACCTGAACAACTACAACATGCCCTGGACGCCTTGGCGAACTACTGTAATGATTGGAAATTGCGGATTAAAGTCAGTAAAACTTTTCTCAAGAGGTAAAATAAGAAATATTCCCACATGTATTTAAATACAGAGGGAGTGATACTGAGGTTGTGTTCGGTTATCAATACCTAGATGTATATTTCAATTATAATAATAAGTTCAATGTTGCACAGAAATGTCTATACGACAAAGTGTCAAGAGCAATGTTTAATCTTCTTAAAAACTACAAGAAACTGATGTTGCCTGTAGATCTTAGAATAGACATAAGACATAAGACATTTATTAAATTTCCAAAAGAGGAACATTGTTTTGTGGTCTCTCATAAAAACATAAAACATGCCAAACACTCACTCATACCTATTTACATGTTCGTACACTCGTACCTAAAAATCTATCACAATGTTGCAGTACTATGAATAAATTACAACACTACACCCACATCATTTCACATCAGCAGCACAACAGCAGAGGTGCACATAACTCTATCACAGTCAACGCCAGCTGACACCCAGCAAGAAACAACACGTCTAATTAGAATTTAAGAAATATCACATCAGCATCAACAAGCCTACCACACCTACACACTAACAATAGAATTGTTTAAGATGATAACCCCGATTCTGTTGTATGGTTGCGAAGTTTGGGGCCATACTATGACCATGCTCACTTCTAAATTACAGCTTAGATTCTATAAAATTGTTCTGAAATTAAATAAATCCACCCCAAGCACTATGGTATATGGAGAACTAGGACAATTCTCATTGGATATCCAGGCAAAGACTAGACTGTTAAACTTTAGGCTGACGCTTGTTACACTTACAGACCCCAATTAAGGAAAATTTCCTGTGTTATGTATCGTTTTCTGTACCATGCGTATATACTAGAAACGTACCGATCACCGTACTTATCTTTTATTAACACAACTTTAAATAAACTTGGGCTTTCGGGCATCTGGGATAATCAGTTGAGTTTAAATGTACCGGCAGAATGGTTTAAGAAGAAAGTTTAACAAACTTTAACAGGACAGTACATCCAATCAAGAGTGCAAATAGAGGTTAACTTTCACATCGGACATTGTCCTGACAATGAAGCCAAAATGTCCAATAATTTTGGTATAGGTAGACACAGTTAGTTAGTCAGTAGTTATTTAGGGCTTAATGCCGCCAGCCGCGCAAGCAACAAAGACTATTTCACGGCTATACGCAGACATGTCCTATTTTTTCATCCCTCAGGACATCACTTATGCAACCCAACCTCCCCCACACAGCCCCCCAATGCATATACATATTTTTATTTTCAGTGCTGAATTTTCAGTGAATGGGTGGGAGGTTGGGGCTTAAACATCCTTTTCCACCACGTATGGGTGATATCAAAGACAGGGCAACGAGAAAAAGGCCAGTCTGCAGGACTGCTTCCATTTCTTTTCACCAGAGTGATCACTATGGAACAAGAGATGCAAAGGCTGCATTCAAGCACGAGTCACATCATCTCATCAAAACGTGCCTGATGATGCCATTAGAGCTGTGGTGGGGGCACTCTGCATGCATCAGAACATACAGGATGTGCAGCAGAAAGCGTTCAAGATGCACCTTCCTTACTGGAACTTGTGTGGAAGAACTTGAGACTGGAGAAGACACTGACCTGGTTGTGAGGTCTTAGAAGCTCTGTGCAATGACAATGCTGATACAGACAGTGAATAAAGATTAGTCATGAACTGCCCAGCATGCCAGCATAAAAGCCACCATGAGGTTGCTCCTAGCACATGACATGAACTTAGAGGAGTGGGAAAAAGTTACATCCAGTACAGTCTGCAGGACTGCTTTCATTCCTTTTCACCAAGCTGATCACTATGGAACAAGAGATGCAAAAGTGATCACAGCACCAAAGCACACGATAAAAGCACCAGTGCTATACCTGGTACAGCATGGTCAATGGCAGTCGGGTGCTGGGGAGAATTCTGTCCACTGCGATTCCTCGGGGATCTGCTGGTCCGAGCCTCTGGAGACCCAGTCGCCCCTTCCATCAGGCGAGAGTATTCACTGGAACTGCATGTAGCGCTGGCAGAGCGTGACTGCAGAGGGAGAATTCAGATACTGTGAGACTGAGAGTTTGCATGGCAGCGAGAAACTAAGAATGAGCAAATGTGAACATTTACGAGCAAGTCCTCCAACACAACTACAAGTAAATGTATGCTAGCTTATATTTTAACGTTTTGTTTATATTCTGCCACAAAACAACATGTAAACCTGAATGAAACCTCGATGATACTGATGATAATGTAAATTTATGCGTGTTATCAGGTCATTTTACCCGATAGCTTGACTCAAACTCAATGCACCGTGAACTGAACCCAGCATGCACACTTATGTGAATCACAGGCATTCTCTCCTAGAGAACACCAACACTTTACAATCCCTGTAATAGCCTACTATGCCTATGGAACTTACTGCTCCTCCCTGCTTGCTGGCAGCCTCCTGGTCTCTGAGCCACTGTAGGTACGACTCCCTGGCCACCTGCTCCTCAATGCTGTCCTGTGTCAGCTCCCAGTCTGTCTCGCGCAGTTTGTCTTCCAACATGGCCTGTGAGCATACCACACGTATGCATTTTAGTGTAACTTTTCCAGTTTCACTTTTGCTCACAACATCTTGAAATACCGGTGAGCACAAACCACAGCATCCGGAAGAAAAGAGACATCACTTGTGTCACATATAATTTCTTGGTCTCTATTGCTCTTAGCAAGGGAGTCAGAGGTACAAGGATGTATAACGATAAAGGTCTGTCTGCCATCCTATTTTACTCAAGGGCTGAATGACAATTTTAAACTCAGAAACAGCCTACTTTTCCCCATGTCCTGATAAAATCTTAAAAGAGTATGCTACCTTTTCCAGGTGGTGATCCTCAGAGTGCTTCAGGGCCTTCTCCATTAGATTCCTGTCAGCAAGCTGGAAAAAAAACAAGATATATATATCCATGAAGCTGTGTTTGTACAGGGAACCCACAGGACAGACCAGTCAATGAACGTTTTGGTTTAGTGTGTGGGTGCAAGCACAAACCACAAGTCAGAACATCCGGAAGAAAAGAGACATCACTTGTGTCACATATATATATAATTTCCTGGTCTCTATCAAAGATGGGGTACCGAGAAAAAAAGCCCGGCACAAATATCTGGCCGCAGCCGGGAATAAACGTTTTGGAGGAAATGATTAACTTGAGATGGGCACAACAAGTAGTCTTGTAAATTCTGATGCACATATGTCTATATATGAAACAATCTTATAAGCTGAAGAAAAAAAAAAAAAAAAATGGGTACAATGTATACATGTATAAAAATTTGAATTATAAGTCTATCAAGTATGAGCCCACACAACAGCTTCTTAATCTTATGATACTAAAACAAAACAGAAAAGCATGATGTCCTTGTACAATTGCTCACTGTTGGGGAAAAATTTTTTTTTTTTTTTTCTACATATATTAAGCTAAGCCCTGCTACACAAGCAACCTTCTACAGCCCATGATTGCCTCTCTACCATCATATAGTACTTAAGTCGTAACACTTATGTCGTAGATGTGCCTAGCAACTCCATGGCCTTTGGCCCTTTCACCATATAAAGTTACATCTCTTTTACCACCCACAATGACACTGAAAAACAAAGGAAAGTGGAAGCTTACCCCAGGTTGGTAGCCTGGTAGTCCCAGCCCCACGCCAATGGTGGCTTTGCGCGGGTCCACTACAGAGTTGTAATGCACACCACCGTGGTAGCTGATTCGTATAGGTTCATTGTCAGTCTTGTACGCACTGTGAAACGTGTTTATTGGCTCTGCAAATAAAAGAGAAATACATCATGCAGTATTCTATTCTTAACTGTACTGCAGAATCAGATATTTTTGTTCCTAGGGCAAAGATAAATTTAGGACCTTTCAGAATGAAAGCGCCGGTGAAGGGAACACAAGATGAAGTCAGGACCTTCCAGGATGAAAGCATCAGTAAAGGTAAACAAAAACATGATAAACTGACCAAGGAAAGAAAGAGTACCAAACACTGATATGGACTAATGGAGGCTGTGTCAAGGTTCATTTTGTCCCATTCAAATTCAAATTACTGTATTACCCACTAGGTGAGATTTGTTTGCAGTGGCGAATAAACAAGTTTATTAGACAAATCACTGAAACTAAACATAAAAACATCCAACAACTTGTGTACTCGCAGACGCCGCAAGTAGGCTGAATTCAAAATGATCATGCGGCCAACATTTCCACACCAGATTAATACCTATGCTGTATTGGTAGACTTCCACCGGTCTGTTGAAAAGCTCAGCAATGGCCTGAATCTCAAGGTGGTTGCCATGGCAGTTGTCCATACGCTTTCTGTTCAAGTATGTTTTGAAGTCCTCCGTCACGTATTGTGAAAAAAATTCTGCGTTTTTAGCCTGGAGGGAAACAAATGAAATTAAGTAGGAAACGTGTTACTGAAATTTGTACACACTTGGGAGTTGGGAAAAAAAAATCAGTCCGCAACACAAAGCTGAAAAGTTAATCCCAGGCTTGAAGTAACTGAGGATAAGACTTTCATGTTATAAACAGGGTCCATACAGGTTCACAGTCTCAAAAATTCATGACTTTTCCATGACTTTTCAAGGCCAACTCTCCTGTTTTCCAGACACTTTCCTCGCCCTCTTTCACACTGACACGCACGAGGGTAGAAATTCTGAGCTTATCCAAGTTATCGCAGTCAGCAAGACCAATGTTCAGAGTTAGTCATTAGCCTCATGGGAAGGCAGTTTGTTGGCATTTTGGGTGGTCTGTCCAGAGAGTAATCAACAAGCTGACCGTTTAATGTTGGGCTCAAAATGGCTTCCATAAAATTCCAAAATTCCATGACTTTCCATGACTCTTGAGATAATTTCATGACTTTCCAGGCCTGGAAAAGCTATTTCCAAATTCCATGACTTTTCCAGGATTCCATGACCTGTATGGACCCTGTATAAATACAAAAGCTAAACTACCACAGACCTTTCAGGCTTCTGTGAAAAATTATATGCAGTAATACTGTAAGAGCAACCTAGCTTCATTAGTCAATAAATTTCTTACCATATAATCAATGCACATATTCCTGACAGATGAATTCATCTCTTGATCTCCGTAAATCTGGTCCGCTGAAAATAAGATAAAAGAGATGTCATGCATGACACAGCACATGTAATAAATGAGTGCATCAGCAGGAAATCACACTGTAATCAAGACTACTTGAAGTTGAATGTTATAGATGTATTTGTGCAAATTACGCCAGGCAGTTTTAGCAATGTTTTGACTCTATATATGTAAATTGCTATGTGGCGTGGTCATTCTTTTTTCTTTGTCTATTCATCATCCTTCACGTTAGACCTAAACAGACATGCACATCAAAGGTGAAGAAATTAATGGCCTGACCCCACCTCAGGGTTGTGCATCCACGTCGGACATCGGACAATGTTCGAGATAACATGCAGGATGTCCTGTACAAATTGTAGTCAAGAGGACAAATTTCCCATTATTTTCCACGAAGCGCGGTCATTGTCCGAACGGTATTTAATACCTCTCGGACACGGTACACTAGCCCTATAGAGCGAGTCTGCAGGCTGCGAAATTCTTGCTGCTACGCAACTCAGCAGCCAGAGGAATAGGATGACAGCAGACAATCAAGCCCTGCTAATGCGGGTGCAGATGGAAGCACCCATGGATGTGAAGGGGGATTCAGACTGGGTGTTCAGAGTGACAGAGAAATGGGGAGGAAAGAGGAAGCGGATGCTGTTGAGCAAGAAACATAATGACTCAAAAATGTCCGGATAGTTTTGTTCTGAAGAGGACATGTGTCCTATTACTTTAATATGGCCAGGACATTTGTCCTATAGATGTTTTTGTGGATACATGTACAACACTGCACCTTCTGAAACTGACACTGTTTTGCAGTCTAAATTCATATCAAGCGAAAAGGTCTACGTCAGTTGCGAAAATGATAACGCGACTCTCGAGCTGACTTTTCCTTCCTGGTATGGAGTAACCATGTCAACTTACCTACAGCCCTGAACAAGCATGCACCATCCTCTCCCATCTTTTTAATGATGTAACCCTTGTTCTCTTTCAGAGCTTGTTCAAACCATATTTCCAGCTGAAACACAGAAAAAAAACCAGAATGTATAGATGTGTACTATATTATATATACCCTCAGCGATAGGTACAGTACATGAACTAACCAGCACGCTACACAAATGGAGCAGGGATGTCATTTCTTTTTTTTTCTCCACACCCACTGCTAGGTGTATTGTGCGACACTTCCAGTTGCAGCAAAATCATGGAACCCAGCATCCAATCCAAAATCAGTGACTGTGTGGCAGCATGAATGTTTTCATGAGTATGTGTGTGTGTGACTGACTGCTGGTAATCTGGCCACCACTCAAGCATCGTAACTGTTCACGTCTAGACTTGCGAGGAAAACATGGTATCTAAACATAATAGACCAAACCAACGCTGCTTTTCCCTCCCTCAGCAGCACAATCACAAACTTGTTTTTCGAAATTCTGTCCTGAGTAAAGTAACACCTCAAATGAACACTGGCCATACTAATCAAAACTAGTCCATCGAAGCTGAATGCATGAGTGTGGTACATGTTCACACTGTATTGCATAGACTCACGTGGCCTGTGTAACTTACTTATATAATCATAAGCCAAAACAAAATAACATAT
>JACVVK020000149.1:900000-930000 GCA_018292915.2 Batillaria attramentaria
ACTTGGACCACGGTAAGTTTTGCAAAATTCCGCATGTTACAAACGTAAAATATGTTATGAATATGTTTCTTCTTCACTCAAGAGCGGCATTCAGTTTTGCAAGCAAACTATGACTGATACGTTTGAGATTAAAATAATACGCAAATTTTTATTAACTTGAAATTTGAAAACTGAAATATCTTGAAGTTGAACTGTGAACCTCAGTGACTGATGAGGCAGTCGTAGCTGATGCAGCGGGGTTGCGTTTAAATGATGAAACAGCTGTCCAAACGTGGGTGGGTGGATGGGTGTTTTGGGGTTTAACGTCCTTTTCCACAATATACGGGTGATATCAAAGACGGGGCATCAATGAAAAAGCCAGCACAAATATTTGGCTCCAGCCGGGATACGGACACGACTCGACCCAAACGTGGACTCTGAAGTGAGACCACTAGCCCTAACCGTGAACAGACACCGTATACATTCATCACTGACCGTGTCCAGGATAAAGTCCACATAAACATGTATGTCTACCCATTTGCCTTATGTCAAGAGCGCGTTTATTCCCTTATGTAAAGGACATATTGCATTGTTTCCCGTATGTAAAGGAAACCCGGTCACGTGTCCTCAGTTTATCACTTTATGTGAAGCGTGTAAGAAGTTTGATGACGGAAGATACCTTAAAAAAACAACAACACCACTAGAAGTTTGATGACGGGAGATACCTTAAAAAAACAACAACATCACTAGAAGTTTGATGACGGGAGATGACCTTAAAAAACAAACAACACCACTAGAAGTTTGATGACGGAGATACCTTAAAAAAAAACAACAACACCACTAGAAGTTTTGATGACGGGAGATACCTTAAAAAAACAACAACACCACTAGAAGTTTGATGACGGGAGATACCTTAAAAAAACAACAACACCACTAGAAGTTTGATGACGGGAGATACCTTAAAAAAACAACAACACCACTAGAAGTTTGATTGACGGGAGATACCTTAAAAAAAACAACACACCACTAGAAGTTTGATGACGAGAGATACCTTAAAAAAAACAACAACACCACTAGAAGTTTGATGACGGGAAGATACCTTAAAAAAAACAACAACACCACTAGAAGTTTTGATGACGGGAGATACCTTAAAAAAACAACAACACCACTAGAAGTTTGATGACGGGAGATACCTTAAAAAAACAACAACACCACTAGAAGTTTGATGACGGGAGATACCTTAAAAAAACAACAACACCACTAGAAGTTTGATGACGGGAGATACCTTAAAAAAACCAACAACCACCACTAGAAGTTTGATGACGAGAGATACCTTAAAAAAAACAACAACAGCACTAGAAGTTTGATGACGGGAGATACCTTAAAAAAACAACAACACCACTAGAAGTTTGATGACGGGAGATACCTTAAAAAAACAACAACAGCACTAGAAGTTTGATGACGGGAGATACCTTAAAAAAAACAACAACAGCACTAGAAGTTTGATGACGGGAGATACCTTAAAAAAAACAACACCACCACTAGTATACACCACGGGAACAAAACAGATTCTGTTTTTCTCAACTTGACGTCTTTTGCTTAACACTGATCCTCACCAAAAACGTGACTGGGGACGAGGGGAGCCGGGGTGGCCGAATGGTAGAGCGTTGACTTCTAATGCTCGGGTCGTGAGTTCGATCCCGTGCTGGCTTTTTCATCGTTGCATCGGTGGAAAAGGACGTTAAACCCCCAAACCCCCACCCACCCACCCGTGACTGGGGACGTCGTATCAGAATGTTAAACACGAGGGAATCATGTCTCATGATTTGGTTTCTGGTTTACTGTCCTTTGTACGTGTAGTGTTTGGAGACTGCCATACTCCACCAAACTCATCCTTTTCCGCAATTTTAGTTCGATTCAGTTCTGGCAGCTAGAGGCAGTGATCAAATTGTTGATTCTCGGAGAACTTGATAACTGCATGTGAACAGAAGTAGAACCAGATCGCACGATTCACTGAGTAGCTAGGTTCGCGCAGTAACCTGGCTGAGTAAAACATCATTACTGAGCAGCAACGGCCTTTCTGCGCACCATTATACCCTCCAGCGCCGAAAGCAGGTCCGTCACACGAGATGGATTGCATTTTGTAACATTACGATTGCACCTAGGAGTAGCTTAGCGCAACATACAAGCATGCAGACCTCGATGTGGTGTAATTGAATCGTACGCTATTTCCTCCGTGTCCGGTCCACACTTTGCATCAGCTTCTCGTCACTGTCATCTTGTCCAGCTGTGTGTCGCTACTGACTGAGCGCCGCTCCTTCAATCTATCCGGCACTAACAAATAATCCCCTAGATCTTAATGTCGATGTCGATGAGCTGTTCCGACGGAAGCACTTTTATACTAGTGCTCAAACGTTAAGCAACATCAGTCAAGTTAATCACTTAGTGTAATGGAGTTGGATGATGCAATGACTCACTCTGCATTGACCGCTGTGCCCAGTGGTTGTACACACCCCCTAACAACACACACACAACACACACACACACACACACACAAATACTTTAGACGAAGCGCGACCGTGAAGGGAGATTTCGACGCCATAACGTTTATTAATTTAACAACTTTCCACAAGATAAAGTGATCGCTGCGAACGCAAAGCGGAAGGGTGGGTGGGTTTTAGGGGGTTTAACGTCCTTTTCCACCACGTAGGGCGATACCAAAGACGGAGCAATGATGGAAAAGCCAGCACAAATATTTGGCCCCAGCCGGGATACGAACTGAACTCACGACCCGAGCATTAGAAATCCAACGCTCTACCATTCGGTCACCCCGGCTCCCCGCAAAGCGGAAGGGGCGCGCTGCAGTGCACGTGATTGGGCAGTAACAAGTAATTACAACAGTTTCACGCAAAGATTTTTCATTTTGTCATTTATCACAACCACCTATTAATTATATCTGTGTACAGACGCGTGTAGAAATGACTATCGACTGTAACTTAGTCTAAGCACTAGGCTGGTCATAAAGAACGCTTAGCAAAGCAACAACAACAAAAACGCCCCCCCCCCCAAAAAAAAAAAAAAAAAACAACAAACAAACAAACAAACAAACAAAAAGACAAACCAAAAAAAAAAAAAACACACACAAAAAAAACAAGAAAGAAGAGAAAAGAAAAACAACAAAACAAAGCCCCTCCCCCCAAAAAAAAAACAAAACAAAACAAAAACAAAAACCAAAACAAAAACCAACAACAAAAACAAACCAAAAAACAAACAACAAACAACAAAAACAAACAAAAACAAACAAACAAACAAACACAAAAAAATCTCATTACCAGGATTTATTACCCCTGTCCTTTCTGATCTCCTCACAAAATGCATCACTTGTTATTTCTTTGTCTCAGTAACAGTGTTTCGAGGCAATATGTTCCACAGAGGTCTACGCCAGTCCGTCACCATCCGCAACAACCTCTGCCAGCTGGACAACTTGGTGGCGATGGAGCTGGAGGTGGAGGCGCAACGTGAACGTGAGGAGCGCCACCACCACGAGGCGGAGGAGCAGCGCCCAGAGGAGGAGAACAGCGAAGTTCCGTGCAGAAGCCAGCGACCCCACGCACTGTTCGAGGATCTGTTTGGAGAGCTTCTGCGTCTGCACGAGTGTCACGACTGCAACGGTTTTTGCACAACTGGGGGTAAGTTTTGATACTGATAGAAAATGGAACACACACTCTCTCTCTCTCCCCCCCCCCCCCCAAAAAAAAAAGGAAAAGGACGTTAAACTCCCAAACACCCTACCCACACTCTGTCTCTGTCTGTCTGTCTCTCTCTCTGCAGATTGAAAATTAACCATTGTTTGGCTAAATCTTTTCCGTTGAAAAATAAAGTTCGTTCGTTTGTTCGTTCTCTCTCTCTCTCTCTGTCTCTCTCTCGGAAAAGGCCGTTAAACTCCCAAACACTCCACCCACCCTCTCTCCCCCCTAACACCTCCCTGCCCCACTCTGTGCTGGATTCCTCGTCGTCGTGTCTTTGATATCACCGGGCCCACACGTGGTGGAAAAGGGCGTTAAATTCCCAGCCAACCAGCCAAGGGAAATACTTGAAACACGTAAATGCGTGATTGCATAATTTGCAGAACTGTGTTGCGCCGTACACAGAACTTGATCAAGTCGTGGCAAATTGTGTTAAGAAGCGCACATAATCTAAATTTATACACACACCAAGAGTCTGTTTCGGCCTCAGTCGAGGCTGTCCTGAGGCTGAGTTGGGGCCTTGGATGTTTTTTTGTTTTTTTTTTAACACAACAACAATAAGAACAACACAAAATCCCCTTATCAGCCCTTTCGGGGATTATGGTCTGAAGCCAGTGAAGGACTGTTGTTTTGGGCTCAGTCGACAGGTGTCGGTGTCTGTTTCGGCTAAACGACATTTTTTTTTTTTTTGGTTGTTTTGGCCAGAATTTTCAATAAGCCACAAATGAAGAAACGCGACGGTGATTTTAAAATACAAATCTGCAAAGAGACACGCAGTTCTAGTTGTACGAGGTCTAGGCAGAGTAAAAACACGACACGCCCACACGTGCTGTTCGAACAAGACACATGGGTCGGGTTTCACTGGGTGTCCAGACCGCCAACAGACGGTCGGAGAGTACCAGTACGTGTGAATGTATACATGCATTAACTCAGTACTGCGCCATCAGCCGCACGTGGTGAGCCATCTGGTCTGGACTGGTGACACCCCCCTTGATTAAGCCCCCTGGTAAACTGCCTTCATTAGTCTTTGTGAGGCTCTTCAGGGGTTTTGTTTTGGGCTCGTTCGTATTGACACATGCCCTTGGGTATACCATAGGCGTGTGAACTCCAGCGTTGCCGCTGGGTGAGAGGTGCGTTTGTGGCTTTTATTTCACCTGGACAGTCTGATGGGTTTGCTACTCGGTGCGGTCGACTGACGATGCCCATAGCAAATAAACTTTTCTTTTGGCTCCTCAATGTTTAGTTTTTCGGCCCAGTCGAGTCGATACCTGCCTTTGGCTATAAATTGTACCACACGCGTATGAACTCTTACAGTTGGAGGTGTGTTTTTGGCCTTCCGGATAGTTTGTCGACTGTGGGTGACCGCAACATGAACAACTTTGCCCAAACATCTTACAGGGTTTTGTCAGTTTTGGGCTCAGTCAGTCGAGTATGTGACACCTGCCTTTGGGTACAATGTATACCAGTGACTTATACCACGCGAGTGTGAACTGTCATGGTTTGAGAGGTCTAAGACGTGTCATCGGCGTCACTCTTTTGTTTTGGTCCGTCTTATTGTCTTGCAAAGCACTGTGGCCCCAGTAAAAAGCTTCAGGGCCGTTGGAAACGCAATGGATGGAGGTGACGTGGCGTGTTTTGAGTTTTCTTGCCTTGTGTTACCGCGTCTGGGGCGGGGTCCGGATATTTCATTTTTCAGTCTTTACGGTATAAATTTCCCATCTTTCATCAGTCCTTGTGGGGGGCTGGTGAGGGTTTTGTTCTGGGTTCAGTCGAGTCTGACACCTGCCTTTGGGACATACCGAACAGATACTGATGTAGGGTCTAACAGGTCGGCTGCCTTTTAGTCAAGTTTTATCTGGACAATCTGTTGGTCTTGCTTCACACTTTGGGCACAGTAAACAGCTTCTGGGTCGTAATTCCCTCACACACCTGCCACATTCCCTGCTTGCCAAGCCGATCAGTGAGTTAGCTTTGGCCGGGTGGGGATGATGGAGTGGGAGGTGACTTCATACTAGTACACATACTGTTTTGTTATGACTTTGGGCGGTGTCTGGACGACTTCAGTGATATATATATTCTTTAAAGGTGTTGTTCCCGGATGTTCCCCCCCCCCCCCCCCAACAGCATCTTTAGCTTCTTGGAAGAGTCAAATCTGTTCTATAAAATCAAGTAATACGGACTATCCTTGACCTCTACATGTTCGATGTACAAAGAAGTGAAACGTGTTTATTATTTAAACTGGATAGATTATAATTATATCCCTTGAACCATTAACACAGTTAAATCTGAACGAAACTTTGGATGGACAGAGCATCAAGTGAGTCCAAAGATGATTTTCTGTTTTTAGAGTCTTTCTTAAACAGACAATAAAGTATTTTGAATTGAATTGAATTGTCTACCCCCCCCCCCTCCCCCCTCGAATGGGAACCCCTCGCTTTTTGTTGAGCACCACTAGTTTTATTCTTTTCTACCTGCATACGTGGTCTCCATCCACAGCCCCTTCCCAATGTCGGAAAAGCAGCGCCCCTCCTCCCCAACAGATCAGTTCCCACGTCTGTGGCATCATCATCATTAGCTTGCTTTACGTCCTATGGCTTTTGGCCCTTAAGGACAAGTTGTTCCTGGCGTGTGTCTTTGGCTGCTTGGCTAGGCGAGTGTCTTTGGAGGTCTGTGGCACATGTCTTGACTGACACAGATACGAGACCCGCGTCGGATTAGCTAGACAAAAAGTGGCTGGTAAGCTGGTGTTACGCAACCTTATCTTCTTAAAAGCTGTCAGTGGATTGAGTTGCGTCACACATGACCTTGGGGCCGGTTCTCAAGCGTCCCAGCCCTGTGATGTCCACTGAAAACACCGTTCCAGGGCTTGACTACACCACAGGGGCTGTTGTAGGGTCAGGTCTGTTCGGTGGGCCTCCTGTGTTCACGGTCAGCTGCAGATGATGTGAATCGTTTCAAAGAAAAGTTTAAAGTGTGTCAGTCTAATGCCAGGCCTGTTATTCACAAAGGCCGCCTGACCAAAGCACACTGACATTGTAGCAAGCCTTCCAGTTCCAGTTATCAATGTTTGTCGTAAAAGGAAAGCCTCAAGTTATTCAAGTTTGTGGGCACAGGCAGGAATATTGCGTTGGTCGGTCTTGCACTTTCACTTACAATGTCATTTAGGCAGATCCCATCCATACCCCCCCCCCCACCCCCCATCTGGCATTTTTTTTCTTCAAAATTCTTCTTTATGAAAGACACAACATTTTGAAATTCGCATATATACTGATACAGATCCCGTCGCATACCAGTTTTGGGGACAAGTTACACGGCGACATTTTGTACTGGAGCACTTTGTGCTGGTTGCAGTCGTGTTATAAAACACTGATTTTGTAAACAAAATTTACGTATTTTCAATTCGATGCACAGTTTGTCTAACTCCCAACAGCAATTTTTTTTTGTATTTTTTTTTTTTTTGTAGTGCGGCTCTTGTCTCCTTAGCTCTGCGACTAAAGAAACAACCGCTTCCGTTTCATTATTTTTTGTGTAATTTTTCGCCCCCCCCCCCTTCCCCTGTTTGTTTTAATGGAGTATTCAGACCGCACGCACAACAACAACAACAACAACGGAGAGACACAAACTTGACAGTAACATGCACGCACTTTGGCCGAAATCGTGAACATGAAAACACCCGTGTCTTGTCTAGTCTTGCTTTCAGTTTGAGAGCGCACAACTTGTGAATGTTCGCGACAATTGCCTTTGGATAAAGCTGGCCATGATAATGGTGTTTATAGTGCCTCGTTGCAGTGTTTGGTTCCTTGTTTTGAAACGGCGTTCTCCCGTACAATACCGCAATCGGTCGACAAACTGAATGCGCGTGTCGCGAGCTATTGGCAGACAGATCGCTATTTGCCGGCGTGGTTTCTCGAAACGAGAGAATCTGTAAGCCAGCACTGACACTCAAAAACCAGCGCTGAGGGCTATTGCAGGGTTGCACATTTATGTCGGTCCCAGGACATTGACCTATAAAAATTTCAAATGTCCTATTTTTCCCACCTCAAGCGGACATTTGTCCTATTTAAAATTTGTTTTTGCCACTAAGTGGCCAGGACACTGTGTCCTATCACTTTGCTGTTTCCAGGACACTTTGTCCTATAGAAGCTGTGGAAAATGTGCAACCCTGCTATTGTGTCAGCTTGGAGCGTTGCTGCCGGAGTCCTCCTTGCCCACGTCCGTGTGTCGAGAATGCAATTCCGACCTATTCAGTCACCAAGCGCTGTCCCTTCCTTTGTGACGCAAGGTGACCTAAATGACGCAATGTATCTCTTTACGTTGATTACCACTTGACGCAAACAAAGCCTTGTCTCCAACCAGCAGATTGTGCGCCACCCCGACAAAGAGTAGCCGGGGGTGGGGGTGGGGGGGGGGGGGCGGAGGTGTTAGTGGTCACGTGACACTTTAGAAAATGGCGGAAGTAGCCGATTTCACAAACCCGTGCTAATGACCCGTGGAATGCAGCGATGGGTGACGGAATGTTTAGTATGACTGCCAATGTACACAGGTGCTGGAATGGAGGGGGTATCTTCACCTTTGGCTATCCCCTCCCCCCCGCTCCCCCACCCCCAAAAGTATGTTTTTCCTGAGTCCTCTGAAGCACTTAAAATCACGACAAAACGCAACATATTGCACAGATTTTAGACTAATTCTAAACATACCCCCCCCAAAAAAAACAAAACAAAAACAAAAACAAAAAAAACAAAAAACAAACAACAACAAACAAACAAACAAACAAAAAACAAACCCAAACAAAACAAACAACAACAACAACAACAAACAACGAACAAAACAACAACAAAAACAAAACAAAACCCCCAAAACCAAAACCAAAACAAAACAAAAACTAGTTTTCACCTGAAGCACCACCAAGTGCACCAAATTGCACAGATTTTAGTCTAATGAAAAAAAAATGGGGGAGCATGTCCGTCTTGGACGCTCGTTGCCTCGCCACTAAATGCATGCGCACACTTTTCCTCTCTTTAAATCGTGGACATTTTGCTGTAGCCCTGACCAAACTAAATGTAAAGGTGAGAAACAGCGCTTGGTAGTGACACTCATGATCGCACGGTAGATACATGTAGCAAAAGATGAGAATGAAACAATCAAATGAAAAGTCTCGCGTGTTCAGCCCTCCGGTTTGTGCGACGGGCCCCGAGACAACTCTTGCAACCTTATCGGCGAAAGCAGAGCGCGGTTACTTCCCTTTGACCGTGCCTGGACTCACGGCTTTCTGCACTACGCCTGTCACCGGTATTGCTTAGAATGTTCGGGCGTGTGCTGCGCACAGTTACATGATGGTAGATTTAAAAGAAGAAGAAGAACAAGAAAAATGTAACCTTTCTGCCATATTCTGCTTACATTTATCCGTGTGTGGTGGTGGGAAAGTGTGCAGAGAAAAACTGTAGTTTTGCATGGGTGGGTGGGGGGGGGGAGGGTGTGTCCGGCATCTGCAACATTTCATGAGAAAAGGGTTTGTCTTTGAGTACCCGATTACTTGTGAGATAATTATGTGCTTGTTTGAACACAATAGACTGCCCCCTCCCCCCCCCCCCCCCCCTTTTTTTTTTTTACCTCTATTGTCTAGGAGTTGTCCTGTGTATCGTACCTACAAGAATTACCCTCCCCCCATCACTGGCCTGCATGCACCCCCATACTCTTGTTTACCACAAGCACACTGGACAAGTCATGTCAAAATATAGGAACATGCGTGTTGTCAAAAATAAAACCAGCAACCGGCTGCCCTTGGCACAATTTCCACACTGAGCAGGCACTTACGAAAATCATACGTGTCTCAGTTTCTTACGAAAGTGACATGTGGTCCACCACTGACACGCTCTTAGGGTTAAAGTCGTTTCTGGAAAAAGCGATTCATTGAGTACCAAATCGTGAGGCGCCGTCAGTGAGAAGAGACCGTGGGAACTGGTGTAATAGCGCGCCAGCTGAAGTCTCCACCTCTTATCGTGGTCGTGACTTGGGTCAGGAGTGGGTGGGGTGATCCCGCATTTCACCACTCACCACGTCAGTGTAATGTTAAAGTCTGGGGACTTCAGTACTTACGTACATGTATGTATTTTGCAGGTCTGTACCATACATTCTGAATGCGTAGAAAAAAGATAAAGGAACTGACGGTGAACTTCTCTTGACTAGGCGGTATTTTCCGGCCGGCGAGTTGACCTATCTGCTAACTGAACTATTGTGCGGATTTAAACACACACACACACACACACACACACACACACACACACACACACACACACACACACACTCACACACACACACACACACACACACACACACACACACACACACACACACACACACACACACACACACATACACACACACACACACACACACACACAAAACGTAGGTCCATAGTACACAAGCATAGTAGAAATTTAAGATAAAGTGACTGTCGTTGAAAGTATCGTGTCGGGCAGAAATTTCTGGTCGGCGAGTTGACCTCTAGTTACTGAACTTTTTTTTGGGGGGGGGGGGGGAGCTTTAAATGTAGGTCGGTAGTACACATGGAAGGAAGATAAACTGGTTGTTCTCCTGGATAAGCAGTAGTTTGCCGACCGGCATGTCTGACCCCTCTCCAGTTCCTAAACTTTTCGGGAGATTAGTTTTATTTTATTTTTATTTTTATCAGTCCAGTCCGCATGTTGAGTTCTGCGGGCCAAGCGCGTGACTTGTTTACCGTCTACGTGCAGCACTAACACCTGTTTGATGTCTGTGGACACTAGACAGCTGAGTTGGCTGATAGAAACAACAAACAACTCCTGTTTTGACCGCCTCAGTCACACATCGGCGTGCACCCCTCGGCATACATCTATGAAGAAAACAACAATCTTCATTACGTTGTCACACATAGCCGTGCACTCCTCTACAAACCGTGAACCTGGGGAGTGGAAGTGTTCGGCGTAACTCTTCCTGGTCTCGCGAAGGCTCGCAAAGTACGAGTTGCTTCCCTTGCACCTCTCGCACTTTGCGGGACCTCGGGCTGCAGCCTGTACCTTTTACCTGGATGGTGTTACTGAGTTCGTATGAACTAGAAATTTTGCTTGTATTTTTGTTCGGCATTTAGGCAAGGAAAAGACAACAAAAGCCTTTTGATTAAAAAAAAAACAAAACTAACACACACCCCCAAGCTTTGTTCGGGGAGGGGGGAGGGGGTGGGCGAAGAGAGGCAAAACAAGGCCGGTCAGTTTGACCCAAGAATTTTTGGTCCGAGAGGCGAGGCCGCTCTTCGTTGTGTAAATAGCAAAGCCAGACATCGGGGCTATCGATCATTGGGCCGGGTCCGAAAGAGGACTTGCGCACACAGGCATCCCGACGGCCCTGCCAAAGATAAACGCAGGTTATGTATCGGGGTCTCACGTAATAGTGTCCCAGACGTGGAATATTCCCTTGGCTTGTACAATCCCAGCGGGGGCCCGCGAAATAGCCCGTCGATATGGGACTGGAATTTCTGCGGCGCATTACTGATTGCCCGTGTGTTCCAGATCAGCCGGGAGAAGTCGATACCTGGGCAAGTGGTGCAATCGTTTCGTGTAAACAGACTCAGGAAATATCGCGCGGGGAACTGGAAAAAATGAGAGCACCTGTACTAGGGAAAGTGCAGAATCATGGAGGGGCTGAGAGCACACACACACAGAGAGAGAGAGAGAGAGAGAGAGAGAGAGAGTTGCCAACGGCGTTTGTTTTGTTTTTGTTTGGGTTTGGGTTCACTTAACCCGACCCGGCCGGCTATGCAGTCAGCACAGTGCAAAACCCCTCCGGAGACGAAACAATTTTAGTCACGAACCTTACCCCCTCCCCCCCAAACCCGCCAGTACATTATGCAATCCGGCCCTGGGCTCGGCCGTTCCTCCGTCTCTTCCCCATTCAGATGGTATGATTCAGTACGCCACTGGGGGGTGAAAGTATACACTCGCTCACTGGTCACAAGCCTCCCTGAATGACTAGCCATAAATTGTGCCCTTCCTGGCCCCAAATCGCCTTCCCCCTTCAGCCGATCCCCCCATCCCCCCCGGCTTCATACTCCCAAACTTTCCAGGCTGCTCAATGATAAGCGAAAACTTCCTATATCTACCACCCACCTATACCTTTACTCTGCCTCACCCCCTAAGCACACACGTACCTCCTTGATGTCCAGTCCTCATACTTTAAGCGTCTACATAATATATATGTCAAAAATGTGCCGGCCCTGGCTCTCGGCCGCGCTATATTTAGAGCGGTTACATACTTCGCCCCGGGGGACAGCGTTACCCGTGGGAAGACTCTCTGTCGTTCTCAGTCGGAGGGCACGATAACGGAGGGTCGTCGTCGGTTATATGCGGGGTTGTCAAACGCTTCAAGTTCTCCCTCGGTTCACGCTCCGGATCTGAAAATCGGCCTCGGGGTTTGTTGTGACTCACGGACCGAGTGACTGCCAGTTTTGAGAGTTATGGGACGATACTTATGCATTACATGAATTATATCGGTTGTGTGTGTGTATAGATCTGCTACGGTGTGAGATCCGCCACCACAGCACGAAATAATGTCAGTGACGGTGAAGCTGTTGGTCTCCTGTCTGCATGCATGGACTTGAATTAAAACAAATCCTCCAATTCAAACAGAATCATGTAACGGCTGATACGATTTGCTTCTGGGCTTCTTGTTTTTCCTAATAAATTATCCAAAATTGCTCACCTTGCGCGCCCCCCCCCCCTTCCCCTCCACAAACACACACTTCTGGAACTACTTGAGCGCGATCGCAGAAAACAAACACCCCCCCCCCCCAAAAAAAAAAACAAACAAAAAAAAACAACAAAAAAAAACACAAAAAAAACAACGAAAAAAACAAAACAAAAAACGACACAGAACAAAAAAAAAAAAAAAAAACCCCCAAAAAGACATGCCTCGCTCACCCACTTACCCCCCCCCCATCCCCCTCCCCCCCCCCTCTCTCAGTGTGTGGGAGTATGTCAACAGTTTCTATTTTGAATTTGAACGTTTGACGGCCGGTTTTGCAATCCCTTGACACGCAGTGATTGATACAGCTTAACTCAAACGGAGACCATCGTCACGACCAACACCAGCGACTGCTCTATTGACAACAACAGCAACAGCAGCAGCGGCCACACCGACCGACAGGCTGTTGCGCGTTTCGTTGATTGCTGTGCGTAGGTACATGTACTGTAGGCAGCTCCTACATCAGTGCGTGCTGCAGTATAATCACTTCAGCAATTGTCGCGCAGCAGTCGCATTGCGTAGGCGTGTGGTTATACTGACGTCGAGTCAATGCTGTCGCGCAGTATTATTGGCATCTGCTTCGGTTTGAATCCGGCGTGGGACGCTAATGCGCGAGGAGGGGGAACTGGTTTGGGGTTGTTGTTGTTGTTGTTGCGGCCCGCCGCTCAGTTCAGCTTCAATGTATACACGCTCACGTTTGGACTAAGTGCAGGAACGCCTTTCACGGTCTGGGGAGTTGTCCCCTGTCCCGCCCGAACCAAAATAAACCCGCAGAATACTTCGACGTAGATACGGTATACCTCCATGCATAGACGGACTGAAACTGACACGCCCTTCCATACACACACACACAGAGACATAGAGGGCTTTTTTACTCGGAGACCGTGCGTCGACGCCTTTTCATGTTGTGTCAGTGCTAACTGTAAAAAACCCGTGTGAAAAACAACTCTCACAACATGCACTTTTATGAATGCAGTTTATTGTTGGTCTGGGGGACAGACTGAACAGCGAGGACTAGTTTCTTGCTGTTCTGACCGGAAAATCAGTGATCACGTTCCTAATGGTTTGTTTTTGTGAACTGAGCGTGTAGTCCCAGCGTCACGGACAGCAACCAAACGAAAACAAGACAACTCAAGCCTCGTCAATCAAAACTTTAACGAAGTAAACAGCGTAACACTTTGGGACTGGATCAGCACGATGTTTTGCTGCCCGACAGAGATCCAGTTGTTGTTTGTTTGTTGTGCAGTAGCCACGCCAACCGATCTTCGGTTAGTGTGGACAGCCCCGTAACCAGTGGAGATCAAGACGAAACTGATTCAGTGACATGTCTAACGGACACACCCCCTCTATCCCTGTCTGGAATCGCGATGCGCGATTGCTCGTGGTGTGCCCGGGTTGCAACCATAGAAACGCACGCAAGGGCCCCTTACCTGAAGCTTTTACACCTGCACTATTGATCTGTCCGCGTTTCGGGCGGCTCGCGTATCGATTTTTAGGGTGAGGCAATCCCGTACGTTTGCGCAAGGGGAGGGTGAGAGGTGGGGGTGGGGGGTGGGGGTCGGGACAGGCTGAGGCTGTGGGTCGGTGCCTTTGTTTCCAGACTGCAGGTTGGGGGGGGGGGGGAGAGAAGGGTCGTTATGCATTGTTGCCTTTCTTGCAAGTATGTCCTGTCACCTACTTGTCTGCGGTGTGTTTGTGTGTGTGTGTGTGTGTGTGTGTGTGTGTGAGAGAGAGAGAGAGGGAGGGAGAGAGGTGGGGTGCGGCTGCATTGATGATTGATAATGCACACAATGGCCGGCCTAAGTCCACCGTCCATATGTTGCCACGACACTGACACTCAGTCAGGGTAGCTGCTGGGGGTTACGTACCCGACTCAAGGGCTGCTGCACCCAGCCCCTAAAGTGTCCACCAGCTGCTACCCGGCCTACCGTGCCACCTCCCTCCACAAAGACGATAAGGGCAGCAGCTTGTACCCTACCAACCTGACAAACCCAGCCACTCTCCAAGGATCACAATCTTATCAGATCAAAATTTACACACAACAATGAGCCATCGCGAACACAGCAGACTTGACTTTGCGAAACAGTTCGTCGGTCCGGCCTAAACTGATCGTCTACACCACGCCACTGACGGTTGATATTAAAAAAAAAAAAAAAAAGCACGAGCAGATACAGGTCAGGCGAAACTGAAACAGAAAATGTGACTATTCAAACACACGTGTTCATGTGATTTAAGACAGTTTTAGCATCTCTATCGCAAATTCACTTGACACACGTACACAGCTGGGAGGTAGTGCGGCTTGTATTGTTCAGAGAGCAGACGTCTGAGTCAGCAAGTGTTACCTGTAACCACATCCCCCCCCCCCCACACACATAAAAACCTTTTATTAAAGTTGAAGTTGATTCCATTGACACAATTTCCCAGTTAACAGAGAAATGATGTGCACATTTTTTTTTTTTTTTTGTGATGACACTGTCCAGTTACCATGAACTTCTATCGTTGATGTTCCACTCATAAGGTCGCACTGAGCTGAAACGACACTGAACCCAGAACTTAGCTGTCGGCGGACTGACTGAAGCGAGCAGTCCAAAAGTCAAAAAATTTCATCACTGATCCCGAAACTACACAACCCCGGGTACATCAGTTTTGACCGAAACTGAGAGGGATACTGAAGGGGTAGAAGATAGCTTTCGCTGTAGAAAAAACTGTGACGTTTGTCTGCTGTAGTTACTGATATGGATAGGCCCGACTCCCTTTGAAAAGAAACTGAAAACAGAATACCCATAGCTTGCCTTCAGGCAATCGAAACTCATGGACGAATCTTTGTTTTGGTTGCGCGACTGAGCCCGGCTGCTCAGTGATGGCAGCGCTTGAAACCAGCCTTTGCATCATCATGTTTTGGTCGCGCGTGCGGCCGGTGGCCGGTTCAGCCTCCAGCGATCGAATGCATGTTGTGTGCTGGCTATAGAACGTGCAACGGGCTTTTTGCGGTACTTTGTGCTGCTGCCCGGGCATGGCCTAGATTTGTACGTTTCGAACCTGAATTGGTGTCGTTTGAGCAGGGGGCTCTTTGTGTCCCCACTTCGCGCCATTTCAGTTGGGGGAGCTTTCGGTCCCCATTGAAGAAAGAGGAAGGGTGTACGATCGAGTGGGCTCCCCTCCGCTTCTCGCCCGACGGCGTCTCCACACATTCCGAAGTGTGTTTGCACTGACTGGCCGCATGAACTCGTGGCTGGGTGGGCCGCGGTCGGCAGGCTAGCGGAAAACTCTCTCATTGGCTGTGTGACGTAGGCGTTGTAAAGAGCGGGAAGCCCTGCGATTGGCCGAGCCTCGATTGGCATCTCGTGAATGCCACGAACTTGACTGGTAAGCACAGGCTTGGCTGCGTGCCAGGCACCGGCTCACCTCCATAACAATAGCACCTTGCTCCCGAGAGAAAATAGTCCCATGTCTGCTACTATTTTAACGAATAAATTTGTATGAAAACGAGATATTGTTTACAGATTTGAAGAGAACAGTCAAAAATTACTTTAATTTTTCAGTTTGTCTGGGCTGTCTTTCGAAGTTTTTCAAAACGCCCTCACGAAAGGGGCAGTGCGCGGATGGATCACAGCTATTCGCGGCAACCGTGAGGTTCAACGTTCATAGTAGAGCGGTGTGTCGAGAATAGCTCAGATCAAAACAGACCGTCAAGCGTGCGGGAGTGCGATCCGCATTGCCTGAGTGGATACCTTTACTCTGATCTGGATACTGTACTTGTACTTGTGATTACTGTGTGCAATCATGTTCGGACGCAAACTTGGATTTAGCGGAGTGTTCGCGTGTAATGGCACTCAACAACATGTGGAAAAAGAAAAAGGTAGATACCTTTCGTGAAAAATTTCTTCGAGATTCTAGTATCGTTATCAGACGACTTGTTCGGAAATTTATGTTTTACATGATTTTGGTCTACTCAGTCATGTTTCCAGTGACTGTCACTGTGTTTCTGAATTCTCAAGTCTAACAAAATGTGTGGACCATGTCGAGTGTTGAGAGCTTTTAGCAGCAAAAGAGGAATACACTGATGGTAGATCTAATACGGATTTTTCATGTCTTGTTTCAGGCAAAGAGAGAACAAACCTGGAGAAGGATTACGTTGTGGGCCAGGTTCTAGGCAGTGGTGGCTTCGGCACCGTCTACTCTGGAGTCAGAAAGAGGGACAATCACCCTGTAAGTACCCCTTCTGTGTTTATGATGGACAGAATTTGAACCATTTGTAATTTAAAAAAATTGCATGTAAAACGTCTGTACTTTGTGTTTTAGTTGATGTTTGTTTAAAAAAATATGTAGTGTCATGTCTGTTTAGATTTTTTTTTTACTTTGATTTCTGTCCTCTCTTAGGTGGCGATCAAGCACATCCACAAGGAGAAAGTCACAGAATGGGCACAAGTAATTATCATTTTATTTCTTTCTTATGTATCTAACCTGGAGTTTACCTAATCGGAAAACGGACATGTATGTAGCCCAGAAAGCGGCGCGATTACTGAAACCAACAGTGGATTTCTGCTAACGGAGGAACTGAAGTGAAAGCATAGTGTTTCGTTCGATCGATTTTCATCCTCGTGCTCAGACTGGTGCCCTGAAAATGTGCCACTTCGGTTCGACCGGGACACAGAGGCCTACTGCCAGAGCTAACGGGCAGATTATCCAGCCGTCTGCTTCCAGCACTGAACCCGGGAAGGAGACCATTTTTGTTCGGCGGCCTAGTTTCACTTCGGCTTGTATGCTTCGCGTAGTACTGTAGCACGGCCCCAGCGGAACACGCGTACCGAACTCTGAAAGCCAACACCGCTGTTCTTATCGATGAGGAGTTATTGTTTCGGAGTGGGCGGGTTACGGGTCTTTGTGAGTGCTGGAGCGAGGGTTGTCGCGGTGGCCTAGCGGTACCGTACAGCCGAGCGCGGGACGAGGCTGCGGAGTAGGGAAGACCGCGGGAGTGTGCGGTGTGTGTACACAGGTCTCTGCAAACCATTGATCGCGCGGTTTTCTAGGTTACTGCTGCGACGGGGGAGGGCATGTCCTGGTGTGCGCGGTGGAAAAAGGCAGGGAGGGGAGTGGATGGGAAGGGGAGGAGGGGAGGGAGAAAAAAGAGGAGAAATCGATTTTTGCTGTGTTTTGTAGTAGAGAGGCTTCAGGCTTCCAATTAAACGTGGAGGATAGCGGGGACTGACCAGGGGGGAGGAGGGAAAATGAAAGGGCCGGGCGCGATCAGGTTGGGCGGCGTTTTAATACTGAGAAAATAACGAAAAGATGCAAAAAATATTATATTTTATGTGTTATGTGCTCTAAATAGTATTAAATTTAAAGTCTGTGAAAAAAAAGTGGACAAACATTTATGATTTTTGTCTGTCTCTCTCTCTCTTCAGATCAACGGACACGATGTACCAATGGAGGTATGCCTGCTGAGGAAGGTGCAGAACGTTATGGGTGTGATCAAGCTCCTCGATTTCTTTGAGCGCCCAGACTCTTTCATTCTGGTCATGGAGAGGCCGGACCCCGTACGGGACCTGTTTGACTTTATCACGGAGAAAGGTGCCCTGGATGAGGATACGACGCGCGAGTTTTTCCGTCAGATTGTGAGCTGTGTCCAGGCTGTACAGCGCTGTGGAGTACTACATCGTGACATCAAGGACGAGAACATCTTGGTGGATCTGAAAACCGGACAGTTAAAACTCATCGACTTCGGCTCAGGAGCTTTCTTGAAGGATACGGTTTACACAGAGTTTGATGGTGAGTACCGCGGTGTTCTTGTCTCAGTTCAAAGTATTTCTTTGTCTTTCATTCTGTCTGCTTGTCTGTCTGTGTGTATCACTCTGTGTGTGTGTGTGTGTTGTTTGTGTGTGTGTGTGTGTGTCTGTCTCTCTCTCTCTCTCTCTCTCACAGTCTTGCTGCTGTGTTTGTAATTTCGTGGTCACGGTTTTTGCCAAGACTTAATAGGATTGAGCGTTCACCCAAAGCCTAAGGCTGCTAAGAATGTAGCGTTCCCTGTTTTTGAAATTTCGCCAGTCACAAACACGTGAACTGTATTTTCCGCCAAGTGTGTGGTCGCTGGATAATCCCAGTGAGTAATACTGAATTTTACTAATACGCCAACTCCCCCCGTGATCGTAAAATCATTTTCCGTTGCGCTTTCGCAATGTTAAAAGTTACGTCCGCAGTTTAAGCGCGACTCATTTGTGTTAACGGATTTTGCGGAGTACAGCTGTTGTAAACAAGTCCGCGTATGACCGCAGCATATTCCGGGAACTCTCACCGCCGCCTAGTCCCAAAGTTAGAGTCATGGGGTTTTGAGTTACGCAATTGTCAACACTGACACTGATGGGGTTGTACAGAAACTGGAACCTTTCGGGAAGCCCGTTGATATTTCAGGGGGGGGGGGGGGGGGATGGGGGAGGGAAAAACTGTACGGCTCTTGGAGAGGTGCCATCGCGCTGAGTCACTGGCCGTGTGTAGTTTCAGGCGGAGTGAAGCACCGAGTTACCAAACCCGCCTCCTGTGTCGGGGGTATACCTGGCACACGGCCAGGTACGCTAAATCGGGAGTCGATGTAGATTGCTGTGGCTGCTGCTAACCTAGAGGAGCTCTCTCTCTCTCTCTCTCTCATCATGTGATGGGGCGCGCGGCCGTTGCGTAACGTAGTTGAGGCGGTACCGTGGGCCCAAGGTGACTGATAACCCGTGTCGTGTCTCAGAACCGCTTTCGTCCGCCTTGTCAGTCGTGACAGGATGTTGGGCCACATAATCCCGCGTTGGCCTAACAGTTTGCATAATTTCCGGATCACAAAAGACGCCAGCGCTCTTTAGAAAAGACAGAACGGAACACCACCACCACCATCACCACGCCCAATGACTTCATGAAGAAAGAAAGCCCGGTTCGACTTCACGAGAATTCACGCGAGTCTCTTGAGTAAAGCGGAACGTTTTTGTGCGTTTTCCTCTCGTAGGCGGCAGTGTTTCGCATAGCAGATTTAGCCGGAGCGTATATCGTGGGGAATTTTTTCCCTGTTTTAAACCCCCCCCCCCCCGCTCTTTCCTTTAAATCTTTAAGGAAAAGCAATTCGCCTTTGACGTGGCTGCGAATTGACCTTACTGTTACCCTTTTCCCTCCGTCTGTGCTTGCAGTCAAGTCTCTCTCTCTCTCTCTCTCCCTCCCTCCCCGGCACAGTCTATGCGTTTGCACTGGTATTGGGTTACGAGCGCCCCTGTCTTGAGTTCTATTTTGGTGCGTGCCCGCGCCAAGCGAGCAGAGGGGGCACTGCTCTCTCTTTTCCCTTGATGAGCGTGCAGATGGTGAGCTAGGCTGGGGCGAGAGCTTTTGTTCAGGTGAGAGCGGGCCGCCTGCTTGTTGCATACTTGCGCTTACCATGTGTGGCAATGCACATACGCCTAGTAGTACTAGAAGTAGCCGAGTGTTTGCGGACGGACCGAAACGTAGCAGTTTTTTGATTTCCTCGTTTCTGAGAAAAATCTCGCAGGAAGAACATGCAACGCTTACGAACCTGACCAGGAAAAAATCCCACTTTTCTCCCGTTTCGGGTGGAGTGAAGTGTAGTAACATTTACTGTTTCTTTCCGGTTGTATTTTCCGCATTGAAAGCAAATCACGGGTTATTTTCTGTGCTTTCATTTTAGAGTCATGCTTACGAAGTACTACCTATGACTGAACCAACACGGTCTTGCGGGTCCGTCAAATGGCTCGCTGGCGTGTTCGGAATGCTAATCGACTGTTCACGACAACCGCCGGATTGTCGTTTGGCGACCATCTTGTCTCATAAAGTACTTTTTTCTGCCTGTGCGCGCCAAGGTACACTGAAGGGGACTAGGAGTAGGGCACGGACGCGCTTCAGTTGGCGTTGGTGTCACCCTGTGACGCTGTTTACGCTCTGGTGATCACGCGACTCTTTAACACTGGGCCGCGCACCGGTTGCACCCTCCTGCAGTCTGTTTTTGTCACAGTGATAGTCGTTATCTGATTCACTTTTGTTTTTGACTCACGTGTGTAACAACGCGAGTCTCAGTCTCCGCCGTCATTTCTTAAATTGAAGAAATAGTTCAGATTGATTTTACGACAGACAAGCTGCAACACACAGATAAAAAAAAATGCAAGTCAGGGGAAAAAAAGGATTTCTGTGGAAGTGTGTCAGGAGTGAAGGGAGTGGGAGGGTGGGTGAAAGGGGAAGGGGGGGGGGTGTTCTGCAATGCCACGTGGAACAGATTGCCGACAGGAATTACGGAACAATCCTGGCAGGTCGTTGCAGAGTTCATCACCTTGGGTTGCTACTTGTAGCGCCGAGGCGACTGAGATGACCGGAGCGCATCCCTGTGCCCTCTACGCCACCGTCGTAAAAATTTGACACCGCCCTTCCTCTCCGCCCCCCCTCCTCCCCTCTCCTCCCCCCTCCCCTCTCCTCTCTCTTCGTCTGGCAGCGACTGACCTTGCCTGGCCTACAGTAGCGCGCGCTCAGGTCGCTCCGAGTTCAGCAGCAGTGGGGGAAAAAACGGGGGAGGAGTGGGTTGAAACAGGGGTGAGGCAGCGAGGAGGGATGGCGGAGGGGGGGGGGGGGGTAGAAGACATGCGGATGATTACAGGAAGAGGGAGGTGAAAGGAGGGCCAGGCCTGGGGTCAGGAGACCGGCAGAAGCCTTTATGGATTTTGCGTAACGCCCGGGAGGGTTAGGTCGAGCGGGGAGGGGATCTGTGACCGGGCCACGAGGTCAGTTGTGTGCTAAGACAAGGCGCGTTTCTTCTTCTCTTTTTTCCCGGCTGAGTTCACCATTAACATTTCTGAAAGTCTTGGCGAAAACCGTGCATCATGTCTTTTCCTTTATAGCAAATCAACGTACGATTTTTCCGCCGCAGAATACTTACGTGTGGTGGTATTTCTTGTGATTTCAGGCACACGTGTCTACAGCCCACCTGAGTGGATCAAGTACCATCGCTATCATGGTCGCTCCGCCACAGTGTGGTCCCTGGGCATCCTGTTGTACGACATGGTGTGTGGAGACATCCCCTTCGAGCAAGACCAGCAAATCATCCGCGCTGAAGTCACCTTCAAGGGCCGACTCTCATCTGGTAAGTGTCGATCATACTTGAGGAGAGAGAGAGAGAGAGAGAGAGAGAGAGAGAGAACTGGCAGTGGAGAAAAAAATACCAAAAGCTGTACGATTGTACGTTTCTTCTTAGAACAGTTGACTTAATCGGTAGTCTCCCTTCTTGTCTTTGCAGAAGTGAAAGACCTTATCCGCAAGTGCCTGTCCATCCGGCCCTCAGACCGCCCCAGCCTGGAGCAGATCATCGAGCACCCTTGGATGCAGCACGGCATCCCCATCCCCGGCATCCAGGCCGACAAGACCTCGGTGGATGCCGAGCTGTCCTCCTACGAGGAGAAGCATCACACGCCCTTGGACACCTCCTCCCTATCGAGTCAGGAGAGCATATCTATATGAGGACAGAGTTCGGGCATCGCGCCTCCCCCCTGAAGAATCCAGGAAGGAGGATGCGAACGAAAACGCCGAACTCGACTCTTCCAAGCCTGTCCACAAAGGGAACTGAAGAGGTGGTGGTGATGGTTTTGGCGTTAAAAGAGGTCGAGCTCCAGCAGCGATGACGACGACCGACCTCGAGCCAGACCAGAACCAGTCTCCCCTCGCGTGGGAAACGAACGCCCCAAAGTCTTCGGGCAAACAGGGAAGCACGGAGCCTCTTCATAGACCCAGAATCCAGTGCATGCGTGCAGGACGCTAGAACGGACACTCTTCTCGTGGGACGCTGTTATAGTAGTAGTACAAAAAACCCCGGTGAATGCTGATCACTGAGATGAGGGAACTGGGAACTGAACCGAGCAGACAGAGAGAGTCTAGCCCGCGGAAAGAGCCAGGAGAACGACTGCCAATCGTATGACTGTGACTCTGTTCGGTTCCTCACGAACTGCACGCATTGCCTGTGAATGTGTGTGTGTGCAAGCACAAAGAGGAACAAGGCATGGAAGAAGATCGAGGTTGATTATACACTAGTCACTGGAAGCGAGTAGAGTTTAGCCTTGTGAAAGAACTGCGTGTGTTTGAGCCTGGACCTGTTCACAGTACAGACATTTTACTTGTGGCCGAGTCGACTGACTGTTGGCGTTACCAGCGTGTCCAAGAAGATCTGACTTATTTTGCCCCCATCAGAAACATTCCACACAACTCCTATGGATTCAACAGTCAGTCGGCTTTTTCCGCAAGTTTATGCCGCTGGAGAAAACTGCAGGTCTCTTCGTTTTAGAAGACTGGAGGAAAGTTGACCCCCAGTTCCAAGGGTGGTCAAGGGCTTACAGAATGGACTTGTATGCGTGCGTGTGTGTGTGAGTGCGAGGTGGAGGGGGCGCTCACTAAAGAGGAATACCAAGAATGCCAAAAAAAAACAAGAAACATTTTCTGCAAGGCCTTCGCTTGCCCTGTGCCTCTATGTCTCGTGCCGATATCATCGTGCGCTTCCCCCCTTGACCAGTCAACTCATCAAGAAAGGGAGGGAAAGCAAAAGGATTGGGCCGTGATACTGACTGACTGACCAATCAGCTTAGACTCACCATCAGCTGGTTGGTCGGTCACCTCGAACGTTTTTGCCAAGGCACGAAAAAAAAAAAAAACCCGAAACATACCAAATGAACTCTGGAGTCCCCTCCCTACCAGCAGAAGTCTGGGGGGAACTCAAACCTTCCATTGCCGTTTCAATGCAACGACCCATTTCCCTGGAAAAGAAAAAGAACTTTTGCCGGAAACATTCGGCGACATTCGGCAAATTGCTGTATGACGGGAAGCCCAAGGTGCTGAATATCCAAATAAGGCAATCTCCGCTGAATCTCGGGGGACACTTGAATTTGAACTTTTGGCATCCCGCCGCGTGCGAAGGAAAAAAAACATTGGAATTTGGACGAACTTTTTTTCTTGTGTGTGTAAGAGACTCAGAAACACAGTTGTTTGGGGGAAGGAAAAACTGAAAAAAAAGAAGAAAAAAAAAAAGAAGAAACAACCCAACAACAAGAAACAAACACTGTGGAGAAGTTTAAGTTATTCATTAATTTAAGGCAGCATCTCAATGCAATCGTATCTCAGCTTGTTCCATGTGTCAGAGAGAGAGAGAGAGAGAGTCTGGTTTTTTTGAGTGAGTTTTTAGGGCTTAAAAGTCAGAGAGAGAGAGAGAGAGAGAGAGAGAGAGAGAGTTGTGTGAGTGCGTCTGTGTACCGTAAGAGCCGGTGATGGACGGTTGTGGTGGGTGGAGTCAGTTTCTACCTCATGGTCAGTACTTGTTATATATGAATATGATTATGAATGACCGGCAGTGAGTGTGTGTGAGACTGTGAACTTGCTTAGTCACGGATTTTGACTGACAAACGGGTATTGGAGGAAAAAAAAGAAAAGAAGGTTGTCTGAGAGTGACTGATAAGTTACTTGTCTGTAAGTTGAAACTGAGCATTTGACAGCACTTACTCATTCAGAGCGTTTGTAAATTAAGTCTGCTTGCGGCACGATAGTCTTAATGCCAGCTCTCTGATATTGGCGTGAAAGGAATGAGTGAGTAAGTGATTGAATGAATTAATGAATGCATGAATGAAGTTTGAATGATCGACTGAATAATTCTGTCCTCTTGGTTGTGAGGATGTTTTGTGTGAAAGAGTTCGTGTGATGTGTGTGTCAGTGTGTGAGAAAGATTTCGGACGCAATACTGGTCACTGAAATGGAATGTGTTAATCGTTGGAAGGTCATTCATTATTACTACTCGGGTGCTTTTTTCATTATCACACAACAACAAAGTCAGTCAGTCGTTTCTTGAGTTTGGGTTTCATTCATTTATTCGCGCGTTTTCGTTTTGAGTGTTTGACTGTTACAAACCCCCATTATACATGTTTTACACACATCATAACCAGTCGCGCGTTGTATTGTATCAAGAGTTTTGGGGGAAGATTGGACATGTTACACATTTGTCACCATTACTACATCAACCATTTACCATTGTATGACCGTTATTACATATATCACCCCTGCATGCTATTTATTGATACATTTCATTGTTCATTAATCTTATTCACCTGGCGCACTCTCATAGTTCATTGTCGAAGTTTGTGTGAACATAAATACACCCCTCTCCCCGCCTTCTCCCCATACATTACATGCTTGTTGTCACGTGTACATACTGTTCATCTTCACTAATTTATTGAGTGTGAACCCAAGTGTGACTGCTAGTTCGTATTTTTGAGTGATGTGAACTGTGAAGTGATGCGTGACGGGAGTGAAACTGAAGTGTTGACTGATATGGAAGTTTTACTCTTTCGTGTACATACATACGTGTATTTTTGTAGAAAAAAAGAAAAAACAGATGATAAAAAGATGTCTTTAAAAATAAAATGAATGAAAATTACGCGCTGTGTTTGTGGTTTGTGTGTGTGTGTGTGTGTGTGTGTGTGTTGTGCAGAGTAAAACTACGGAACAATCTGGAGCACAGGGTACAGGACTCACTTGCATCAACAACATTGCACCAAAGACCTTGGAATCAAGATTTTTGATTGCACTTTCGGATTTTCCGTTTTCCAGTAACATATCACACGCACAAGAATTACGCAGGCGATAAACAAGGTCCCACGTGACATCACATTGCCATGTCTGGTAGCTAAGTTCATCGGTATGTGATTTATCAATTTCCGAAAATCTCTCTCTCTCACACACACACACACACTCACTCACACACACGCGCACACGTCTCTCTCTCTCTCTCTCTCTGTGACACACACACACACACAAAAGCCAGGTTACATAAGCGTCGAGTGTACACTCCGGTATTTCGTACATGAAAAATGAGACTCAGTAAATCCAGTCACATGAGTATGATGAACACGCCCCGCCTGCCTCTGCTCCATCGCCTGATTTCTTACATGTGCTTGGAGCTGTAAATAATTAAAAAAACAAACAACCCAACAACATGCAGACAACAACGGAAACCTACGAAAACCCACAGCCACCAGAAGAACAAACAAAACAGACGGAAAAGAAGGCGAGAATGTTCGACAACAAAATTACATGTGAAGTGCGGCAGGTAACACATACAGTCATGTAAGTTCGTGGCAGGAAAAAGCCACAGCCGTTGCTGTGATCAAACGCACTGAGTAGGGAAAGCAAGCACAAACACGCGCGCGCGCGCACACACACACACACACACACACACACACACACACACACACACACACACACACACACACACACACACACACACACACACACACAGAACCAGACGCACACACACACACACACACACACACACACACACACACACACACACACACACACACACACAACACACACACACAGAGAACCAGACGCACACACACACACACACACACACACACACACACACACACACACACACACACACACACACACACACACACACACACACACACACACACACTGTAAGATGAAACTTAATGAAACTGTATTTTCCAGGGGTAAAAATGAAAGCCGGACATGTCTCCCCTTTATTCTACGGGGAGCCGGGGTGGCCGAATGGTAGAGCGTTGGACTCTCAATGCTCGGGTCGTGAGTTCGAATCCTGCCGGCTGGGGCCAAATATTTGTGCTGGCCGTTTTTTCTCGTTGCCCCGTCTTTGATATCACACCCTTATGTGGTGGAAAAGGACGTTAAACTCCCAAACACCCACCCACCCACCCCCTTTCTTCTACCTTGTCTTTGCCTTATTTATCTACTACGCTCACAGATCGTTCTGAGCTGTTTACGTGGTATCTATCATCACACCACTTCAGTAGACAGTGACCGCGTCTGTAATGCTGGCACTGAGCCAACAGAAGCGTACTCGCTGACGCGGCGACCACGCTGAGCGCGGCTCCAGTGATGTAACAACAGTCGTAGAATTTAAATGTTGGACCGCTCGTGCAAAGTGTAAACAAGATTGTATCGCATGAAGAACTGTACTAATCATCAAGATAGAGTATTTCGTGCGTACAGACGCACTGACAGTACAGGCGCACTTACGAGCGAAACTGTTTCAAATCATTAGCTGGCTCAGCAAAGCTGGAAATAGCCCGGCCAATAACAAAAGATTGGATTGGATTGAATTGTAATTCTTCTTCGTCCCACTACCGTAGTAGGGGAAATCAGTGCAGGCTGCTTCCCCCGGAGGAAGCGCGTCGCCATGAACCGGCGCCATCCGTGTTTTTTTTTTTTTTTTTTTCTTCCCCTGCATGAGTGTGTGTTTCCAACCCCACAGCTCCAGCGTTATGAACAGACCACCATCTTCCGTCTACGAACTGGACACTGCAGACTGCGTGAACACCTGTGCCGCCTTGGGCTGTCACACTCACCAGACTGTCCGTGCGGAACAGCCCCTCAAACCCCGGAACACATTCTGCAGTCCTGCCCCCTTCTCAAAGAAGCAAGGACACAACACTGGCCGAACGGAGCCACACTGGCAGAGATACTCTGGGGCAGCAAAACAGACCTCTTGAAGACCACTGCTTATATAAAGACCACAAACCTAATCATCTGAGGCGGGGTCCAGAACAGGGAACGCAGAAGAAGAAGAAGAAAAGAAGAAGTTTCCAACCCACCGGCCATTTCGGCCTACTCTTTTTCGAATGATGGAATTGGGATCTTTATCGTGCACACTTGATGGTACGTGCATGCGTATGTACACGGGCCGAAACAGGCACCGAAAGCGAGTCTGCACATGATTTTGACTCGATTTAGTGAGGAGAAATCTCACACCAACCGGGGCCAGCAGCACCCGGCCTATACCCAGACGGTCACCCATCCAAGTACTAACCGGGCCCAGCGTGGCGTAACTTCGGTGTTGAAGTGAGAACCGGTGTGTCCAACGTGGCACCGGCCGCTCTGATGTGATTTCACATGAAAAAAATGTTAATTTGTCGATTTCTTCAGGCACTGAGCAGTTGCAGAGAGAGAGAGAGAGAGAGAGAGAGAGAGAGAGAGAGAGAGAGAGAGAGAGAGTATTCTGCAAATAACTATGACGTGGCCCACCGATAGAATGAACGACCAGACACAAGTCAAAGTCTCGCTGATGCTGCAAAATGTCAGAATCGTGACAGAAGAAACCTTCGTCAACATGTTTTTGGTTTTTGTTTCTTTTTTCCCCCCTCTTCGCGTATAGACGTAAACAAGGGACTTCTAGTCCTCAGCAAAATCTGGACAAATCCACGCGCAGAGCCGTTTAAGCTGTCTGGCTTGCCTTCGTGCACACGTATCAACGTGACATTTGGATCTAGCGCGCACGTTCGCTGCGAGCAAATCCCGTGTCCGCCTTTCAACGAGGAGTAGGCTGCGGCTGATTTCAGGGAAACCAACCAACCAACCAACCAACCAACCAACAAACGAACAAAGAGGTTGGAGTTTTACACAGATAACAACGCATCGCAGCTCTTCTGGGAGCCAGGGTAGTCGAGCTGGTAAGCGTTGGACTGTCAATGCCAGGGTCGTGAGTTCGAATCCCGGCCGGTTGCCGGGAGCCCCAAAATTGTACGTGTGCTGGCTATTTCCTCGTCGAACCTCGTTTTTGATACCAGCCTCATGCGGTGGAAAAAAGAGACGGCCATTTTCACACAAGTTCGTTTTCCTGCAAATTCCGTGGCTTGTTCTGACGCAACAGCACCATTTTCCCTAGCAAACTTTCAACTCAGATGAACCTGCAAATTCCCATTCCGTCTGTGAAACGATTATAGTTCTACACTTCTACAGGCCGCCTTTTTTTTTTTTTTTTTTTTTTTTGCATCCACCGAACATACACTGAGATAGCGGCGACTGAAATTCCAATCCGCATGAATCTCGTTTTCCACCACATGCGTCATAGGCTGTGGCACATAAAACGCTGTGTCAGACGACAGAAATGATAAAAAAAAGCGAATAATGATACTGGCTTCGATTTTGCTCACGAACGATGCACGAAGCTACAAAATAAAAACCAACCCCGAACTCAGCTCGTTCGCCAGACTTCAGCGAGTCACGTTGTGTGATCTGCCTCTGGCGGGGCTGATGCCTGAGTCTGGGATAGGCTTCCAGCACGGGGTGGATCACATGCATGTCATGCCGTCTGTCCTGAGGGGACAACGTGATGCTGCTTCTAGGGCTTCTATAAATATATCGTAATCTTCTTGTAGTCTAGCTGAGATGGTCCCTGTCGCTCAAGTCTGGGCGATTCTGTACAGCTTGGGGGAGCCGGGATAGCCGAATGGTAGAGCGTTGGACTCTCCATACTCGGCGGGTCGTGAGTTCGAAGCCCGGCTGGGGCCAAATATTTTTGCTGACTTTTTTTTTCTCTCTCGTTGCCCCGTCTTTGATATCGTCCTTAGCTGGTGGAAAAGGACGTTAAACTCGTACCCCCCCCCCCCAACCTTGTACTACATGTACTTGTTATTTGAGGGTTTTACGTCCTTTTATACGGGTGATACATATATCAAAGACAGGATAATCACTGCAGTCGTGATATCACAAATAGAGCTTGGGAGTCAAGTGGTAGGTGGTGTGTACTTGAAGAGCCCTGTTTGGCGAGTGTGCTAGTTTGGAATGATTTTGGTGGTCGCGCAAGAGCGTGATTTTCGTGATTTTTGTTTTTGTAGGGCAGAGTGCATGCCAGGATGTTGCAACAAGAGGCAAACTGTCAGCGAAGCTGGGACTTTTTGCGCACCGACATGGCAAGAAGAGGTGACGCGAGTGGATTGAGTGAAGTGGCTTTCTGGCCTAAACAGGCAGGAAACTTGCATTACTCCAGTGAAGCCTGACGGAACTTAAAGGAGACATTCGATTAAAACAACAACAACAACAACAACAACAACAACAACAACAAAACCAACCTCCTGTCAGGTGCGTGCTAGTGAGGCGGGAAACATTACAAGGACGTTCAATTCCCAAACGCTCACCCACTCCTCCGCACACACAGAGCCAATGTCTGCAGAGTACTCCACTTACAATGTCGCAAGCGACACGGCACACCCTGTACAGTATCACCATCGCAAAAAACATGAACGACACTGACCAGTCTAGTCCTATCATATAGCCCATTTCTTTTGGCGTTATTTACGGGGATTCGCGAAATCGCCTTTTGCTTATAGGCCGCCAGTAAATGGGGCATTGAGGACAGCGTGACCTAGCCAGCTTTGTTTCTGTCTAATTCTGACCACTCTGAGCCCCGAACAGGTTTTGGGATAGCATAAGTCTTTTGGCACAGGTTATTGATTTGATACGCATGCACCGGAAAACCGCGTGAAGAGATATGGATACCATCGACGCGTGCGAATATGCTTTTTACGCTTTATGCTTTTTATGGTTGGGTGTTCAGGGGAAGGGAAGCACGGAAGAACTCTAGAACTGACTTGAACACTAACATGACAGCACGTACGCTGTTTCAAACGTCGGCCTCTCACGGCTTCTGCAATCATTCTCGCTGAGGAACCAGAAGCTTGGC
>JACVVK020000149.1:937500-1057500 GCA_018292915.2 Batillaria attramentaria
ATACGGACCCTGGTTTTAGCAAAGGCGGAATCAGCCAGTTTAACAAAGAACCACCTTTCAAGCTACTAGTATCCAGTCCAGTTGCCTTCGCCACAGAACACATGTCAGTCTACTGACTGCCGCCACTCTCCACACACGTGCAATGTCGGCTTTTAATGCAGAATGCGATGTACACAAGCATCCACTCTTCATTTAATGAAGTTTACGTGAATCTGCCTACATACGTGTAAACATCATCATGTTGTGCTAGTTAAACAGGACCACCGTCAGAAATATTCCTGCAAGGGCTCTCATCTCGTTCTGAGCCTTTTTGGGGGCATACAGGCTCACTCACAAACGCTGTTACTGTTACTGTTCTGCAGCAAATGTTCTCTTCTGTGACACGAAGTAATCTTAGAAATGGCACCTGAAAAAACAACAACAACAAAAACAACAACAACATAACAAAAAACTCAAACAACAACAACTACCTCCTCCCCCAATCTCCCCCCCCCCGCCCCAACAAACAAACAAACAAACAAACAAACAAACAAACAAACAAACAAACAAACAAACAAACAAACAAACAAACAAACAAACAAACAAACAAAAACGAAAAACAAAACAAAACAAAACAGCAACAAACAAACAAACAAACACCTCAAACAAACAAAACAAAACAAAACAAAACAACAGCAAAAACAAAACAAAAAACAAAACAAACAAAGAAACCACAAAAGAAAAACCCAAAAAGAAATACCAACCCCAAAACCAAACCAAAATTAAAATCAAAAAGACGATACCCCCCCCCCATCCCCAAACAACATCCACAACCACAAGAACAACAGTAACAACAACAGCAGCAACAACAACCCAAAACTAAACAAGAAAACTACAAAACAAACAACCCCCAAGCTCCCCCCCCCCTTCTTCCCTCCAACATCTAGAGACCCACAACATCACGGGAGCATCGGAATGTGGCCTAAGTACATGTATATAACTCACATACTGGCGCTGGAAATAAGCTTTGGCACGACGTGAGCAGGCTATTAACGTCTGACTCACGGACTCACGATTGAATGTATACAGTATAGTTTGGCGAGCAACGACCTCTCCTTCCAGCCTCTTTATTTTTGTGATGCTAATAAAGGTCTTACGAGAGTACATTAACATAAATGTCTGATTCACTGACATTTGATTTATGCCAACCTACACAATTTTCATTTCAGTTGTCGAACCATTGACCCTAAAGGCCTTTTTTAGTGATGCGGGTGGGTGGGTGTTCGGGAGCTTAACGTCCTTTTTTCCCACCACGTATGGGTGATATCCAAGAGGGGGCAACGAGAAAAAACACCAGTATGTACAAATATTTGGATCCAGCCGGGATTCGAACCCACGCGGACAGGAGCATTGGAAATCCAACGCTCTACCATTTGCGACCCGTTCTCGCGAAAGGGACCGTAAGTCGCGCTAGGCCGAACGCCGCTACAGGCGAAAAGAGTGCCGGGGGTCAGTATGGCCGCCTTGTGAGTAGCCAACTTCAACTGCTGATATCTCTGTCAATTTTAGTAGTACAGCTTTCATTCTTATATTGAATTAAACTGCATAACCAGTAGATCGCAGTGAATAACACATCTCAAAATTGATAATTTTCGACTTATGGTCCCTTTTGTGAGAACGGGTCACATTTGGCTATCCCGGCTTTCCTTTTAGTGATGCAGTAAAAAGGACTTACTGGAGTGCATTAGTGTGAACGTCTCATTTACTGGCTCTTATATGACGAACACTTGTACAAAGTACATTCCACCAACCAACCACCCATACTGACAGTCTCAATACGTGTGTCAGGCACACTGCAGCGTGTACGTTTATTTTTTTCATAATTGTTTGAGTACACAAGACTTTTATATGTGTGTGTGTGAGAGAGAAAGTTTTATTTATGAGTGTGCGAGTGTTTCAGATATAATTGTGTTTGTGAGTGGTTTTATATTTTAAGAGCATGAGTGCTTTGGACTTATACTTGCGCGCGCGCGAGCTTGTGTGTGTGTGTGTGTGTGTGTGTGTGTGTGTGTGTGTGTGTGTGTGTGTGTGTGTGTGTGTGTGTGTGTGTGTGTGTGTGTGTGTGTGTGTGTGTGTGTGTGTGTGTGTGTGTGTGTGTGTGTGTGTGTGTGTGTGTGTGTGTGTGTGTGTGTGTGTGTGTGTGTGTGTGTGTGTGTGTGTGTGTGCTAGATCAGATTTACTTGTGTGCGTGGCTGAGGCTTCTCTTAGTGCAAGTGTTATTTGCTATCATTATGTCTTGTTAGTATTTTTTTTTTACGGCGGCCTGTCATTTCTCTTTTAGGATTAATAAAGTAATTTGAATTGAATTGAAGAATCAGTCCTCTGGGTCACAGTATAGCATCTGAGACCATTGTGGTGTCACTGGCCAGCGTATTACTTGTTGTGGAAGTGTACCGCGTTCTGAGCAGACGACATTATTTGGACTGAGACTGAGAACTAGGTAGACGGCGCTGATTGGTGGCTATTTATAGAAGCTTTGTCGAGTCCCAGTCTGTTCAGGAATGGACCGCAGAAAATCGTATTTCAATAATATTAGAAGCCACAAAGTCACGAAAACGGTCGCAATGGCCAAACGAAACATCCTTCTATCTGACAAACAGCCTCAAAGCTTTGAAAGCGACAGATTTCAATCTCAGCGGCGTTACGAACATAAAGATTTTAATGATGCAGATGCGAGTAAAGTGCTGACTCGCGCGCATGCATCTCGGCTCAGTGGTCTTGATCCAAACATACGTTCGTTGAACCTTGCTTATTTGCATAAAAGGTGCGGACCAGCATGCCAATTTCATGCGTTTGTCAGGCGTACAAGAACGCCGTGGAAAAGTCTCACCGAATTAGCTGAATCCACGCACCAGAATCAGTCACGTGGGATAAATGTAGCACCCGAAACCATTGCGGGGGTGGGTGGGTGTTTGTTTGGGGGTTTAACGTCCTTTTCCACCACATACGGGTGATATCAAAGACGGGGCAACGATGACAAAGCCAGCACAAATATTTGGCCCCAGCCGGGATACGAACTCACGACCCGAGCATTAGAAGTCCAACGCTCTACCATTCGGCCACCTCGGCTCCCCGAAACCATTGTGGTGTCACACACACACACACACACACACACACACACACACACACACACACACACACACACACACACACACACACACACACACACACAGAGAGAGAGAGAGAGAGAGAGAGAGAGAGAGAGCATCCCCGCATGGCTGTTGGCCGAAACTTTCCTAAAAACGCTCATTTTAATTAAAACAACAGACTACTAAATATTCTCTGCCATGCACAGCCTGGCAGTTCGTTCATTCTTACAAGCTACGTACAATATATTCCGGTGGTTCTTTCAACAAGCAGCGACACTGATCATCTAGTGACGTAAGCAAAATCATGAATTGCAACGTATCGCGTAAATCTGTCATTGCCCCTGTGCACAGATGCACGTGATCGTGCTGTGGTATGCCAGGTTAGGGCACTCTGACAAAATAAGTTGATAATATCCGATCCTGTTATCAGATCTGCCACGCGTTTGCCTGCTTGGTTGATCAGTTTATGCAATCTACGTGATGTAATTTTATATTAGCTTGACGTCTCTGCCTGTCTTTTTGGCTCTTTGTCTGTCTGTCTGTCTCCCTGTGTGTGTGTGTGTGTGTGTGTGTGTGTGTGTGTGTGTGTGTGTGTGTGTGTGTGTGTGTGTGTGTGTGTGTGTGTGTGTGTGTGTGTGTGTGTGAGAGAGAGAGAGAGAGAGAGAGAGAGAGAGAGAGAGAGAGAGACTAACTATCTTACTAAGTAAGTTACTGTCCTTCTGTCTGTCTGTCTGTTTGTGTCGCTAGCTGTGTCCCCGTCTGTCTCTTTTTGTCTATATGTCTGTCTGTCTGCCTGTCTCTCTGTCTCTCACACATACACGCGCCTGCAGACACACACAGACAGAGACACAGAGACACATGCACAGAGACACACGCATACACAGACACACACAGGCACAGACACAGGCACAGGCACAGACACAGACACACAGACAGACACAGACACAGACACACACACGCACGCATTGCATGCACGCGCATATCATCTACAGGTTTGACTTGAATGGTTTTGATTTTTAAAAACCTTACACCCAAGTGAAAAAAAGTCACCCGATGGTTGACACTGAAAACCCAGTCATGCAACGAACGCCCATTCCGTCGTGAGTAATAGAACCATAAATTCAGAAATCAGGAAGTCCTACTACGACTGGTGTATATACATACATACATGTAGATAAGTACAGACCATATAATGCCAAATTGACACTGCTAAGAGTGTCCCAAAAGCTACTTCCCTCTGTGTGTGTGTGTGTGTGTGTGTGTGTGTGTGAGATCGCTCTCATTACCTCTCGATAGGTGACGTTATTACTGAAGGAACCAACAATCAACATCAATCAACATCAAACTCCCCCCCTCCCCCTCCCCCACCACCCTCACATAACACCGGCCAACATCCCTAGCAAACACTGAAACAACTACCCCTCTGCCACCCCCAACACTATTTGCACTCTTAGCGGTTCAGGTCTCTATGACTTATGCTGACCTCGACATTTTCCTACCCCCAGCTAATCGCATCCAAATTGGTCCATTTACATCAATCGTGCCGGAATCCCACACCGCTATGCTAATGTACAGCGACATTTTTTTTCCCCCTCTGAAGAATTAATTCCCCTTCCCGAAGACAGAAGCTCTTCCGCGTGGGAGGTATAATTTTCTCACACGTGGGCACACAGTTGGAGTGGTGACGATTTTCGGTAATGGCCGACGCTGATTGGGTGAAATTTACTGGTGGGTTAACAACTTCCGACAGACTCCCTGCAGACTTCCTTGTCGAATCAGTGGTGTATGTGGGCGCATAATATATTTACGAGCTTATATTAGCTTGCTCGGGGGTTTTACGCTTGTGTCATTTAATTTGAAACATGACATGAGAAGGGCCGTGAACTTGCCAGAAACACTCTCTTGATCTGGCAGGAATTTTATTTTCGCGGAAGAGAAGGAAAGGCTTTCGCTGAATTATATTTGTTTATCGAATTAACTTTCAGTTCAATTTCGGATTAATGTTCAAGGGATACACGCGCTTTGAAATTGGAGTATTTTGAAAGATTATTCTGGAAGCTAGTTACAATAAAATCATTAGTAGCAGTTAGCAGTCAACCAGTCCCTCCGCTCCACTTTCCCTCACCCTCCTGCCCCCCCTTACAATCAGTGGTGAACGGATTCAGCGCCAACCACAGCACAGACAATCACGGACCAATCATTCCATAATACCTTGCATATCCGTCCGTGTTCGTCCTTTTCGTGATTACGGATCAAGAACTGAGTCTGAACTAGCACGGGACGTAAGTACAGTGTAAGTAGAGACATCTGTAAACTGGCTAATTCCATCTTTGCTAAGTCCGGCATTTACTAAGCTTTGCTTATAATTCTGGAACAGTTTCACTCGTGATTGCGCCTGTACGCTCGACTTGAAATTCTCTATCTTGATGAATAGTCCAGCTCTTAATGCGATACACTTTGCACTGCAGTTTACGCGGCGAGCAGTCCAACATTCAACTTTTACGACTGTTGTTACAGTACTGGAGCGCTCAGCGTAATCGCCGTGTCATCGAGTACGCTTCTGTTGGCTCAGTGCCAGCATTACAGACGCTGTCTCTGTGCAGGTGTCGAAATGGTGTGATGATAGATACCACGAAAACAGCTAAAAAAATAAAACAAACAAACAAACAAACAAACAACAAAACAACCCAAAAACAAACAAACAAACAAACAAACAAACAAACAAACCCAACGATCTGTGAGCATACAAAATGGCAGCATTGTCCCGTTTTACTAGCACGGTACAGAAGTACGGTATAAATGCAGCCAATGAACCTCTGATCCGAGCAGCTATAGATCATTTGCAAAGCGTGTCGACTTCTGTAGAACGTTGTTATGCAGAGTGTAGTGTTCAGCAAGCGGCAGTGTGTGTGTGTGTGTGTGTGTGTGTGTGTGTGTGTGCGCGCGCGCGCGCAGGACACATAAGACCTACGGCACTTATTATGGGACACGGGACGGCATTCAGGGAAGATAAGACATCGTTTGTGACTAACATGTTCGCGAAAGTGCACGCCACTGTCTGCTGCCAATCAACTTAACAAAAGTACATGCATGCCTTATTACTGCCCCATACGACAAAAAGTTCCTCCCATGTGGTCAGCCATTGTGTCTGTTCATTAGTCACCGGCAAAGCGAACAACCTCAGCAGGCGTGGAGAGATGCACCCTAAAAGTTCGACCACGATCAAAGCCACCACCTCATCAGCGGAACCAAATGACATCCCTAAGGGCGTATAACTCTCGGGCAAATGAAGAGCACTAATAGACCGGAAGCGGTGATCTCCTGTGGAGATACACGCATGCGTAACATGCCAGCACAGCCCCTTGATGACAATCTCATGACCCCGCGGCCGACAACTCAAGTCAGCATCGTCCGGCGAGAACTCCAGACAGCATGAGCACGGGGCTCAGTCAAGATGGCGGAATGCTTCTGCTACTGGCTTCATTGTTTTTGAGGACGATTGTTGTCAGGTTAACTATAAAGCCGAAATTCAGAGCATGTGTACGTCTTTCCGCTGATTGTAGTAATGTGTTAGTTAAAGTCGTTTTCTGGTTGATAAATCGCACCCTTTCTTTCACACCGACAAACGGAAATCCAAGAAGTTTTTCCCATGCGGGCCACTCACATTTGAAAAAAAAATCAAAGCACCCCCCCCCCCAAACAAACAAACAAACAAACAAACAAACAAACAACAACAACCCCCCTAAAAAAACAACAACAAACAAACAAAAAGACCCCAAAACAAAACAAAAACAAAACAAACAAACAACAAACCAAGCAAAAAACAACAAAAAACAAAACACAAAACAAAACACAAAACAAAACACAAAACCAACAAACCAAGACAAATCAAGAACAACAACCACCACCAAAAATGAAACAAAAGGAAACAGTCTAAGCGAACCGAACCGAACCGAACCGAACCGAACCAAACCAAAACCAAACAACCAAACCAAACCAAGAACAAGCCAACCAAAACCCAAATCCAACCCAACCCATAGCAACCAAACCTACCCAAACAAAACCAAGCCCAAACCAAACCAAAACCAAACGAAACCCAACCCAAACCAAAATAAAAGCCTCGGTGCCAATGTTTATTGGGTTTCAGTCTGACTGTGCGAAAGACAGGTCCGTCAGTTTATCAAGCAGATAAACCACTTTAAACGTTACTCCAACGTAACGACGTGTGCGCGCTCTGTCTTCAAAACAGCGGGTTTTCGCCTGAGAGCAGTCGTACTCAAAACTTTCGAATCGACTGAAGTTGCACCAGGACAGACTCATCGCCATCTTGCCTAACACTCGTGTGGAGGGGAGGGGAGGGGAGGGAAGGGGGGGGGGGACGACAGATTCTGTCAAGCTGTAACCTCGTCAACGTCGTCAAAATGAGCATCTGATGTAAATAGGCAGCCACGGGCCATGACGCTATCGCCCCTTCTTGCATCATCGTGGGCAGGGCATTGCATCAGAGCCCCGTGAAGCAGAATTCTTCGTGAATGGAGCACTAATGATGGACGACCGGCGTAAACCCCAGAGAGAGAGAGAGAGAGAGAGAGAGAGAGGGTCTGTTGTTGATTAACAAAACATACATAATTTTGTATGCTGTTTGTCGACATGGGACGTGGTTCTTCTCTGCACTGGATGGAACTGGCTATGAAACAGCCCGAACACCATTAACAACAACAACAACAACAACAACAACAACACACACACACACACACACACACACACACACACACACACACACACACACACACACACCCAAGCAAGCAGCCAACTTTCCAAGCAAGCAACCAACTAAACTTTTTTTTATTTTTATTTAACTGAGGCGCGCACTTCAAGTCTTGTCTAGATTCCAACACAAAACGCATCGGCAGACCGAAGCAATAGTTTGTACTGACGTCTCCGACCCTTCCGCCAACAGAAGATAATTATGACTCTAAGCTTCCTTCTGCAAGCAGCCTCTGTGGATATTCGCCTCCGACACTACACAATCATGCAACTACAATTTCGAACATACAGTATAAGAGGGAAGCAGCGAAGCGCGTTACAGTGGCAACCCATTCCGATGATTGGCCAACAACAACCCGACAGCGCGACAGGAGGCGGAAGATGACCAGCGTGCCGTCAGGGAAGCTGTCGTAACAGCGGGGCAGACGACCCTTTCATCATCCGCTCGTCCCTTCCTGGTCTTTCTGTTGAGGCCCATAAGTGGTTGCGTCACTACGTGCCTAAATGACGGCGCGAACGGCTGGTCCTTCTCGGTGGGGGTGGGGGGGGGGGGTTACAGACCAGCATTAGCTTCCGGGTCATGTAGTAACCAACTCCGCTAAATATAGCAGAAAATCTTTGCCCCTTTAAAAATTTGTGTGCAGAGTAAAAAATGGCAATCTGCTGCTTGTTGTTAGCTTTGTAAACACGTTTCATGCCGGGTAATAGTAAAATTAGGGAAAAATGAGGCTGGCTTGTGGACTATTTGTATTCATGCGCGTTTGGCACAGGAGCCAGCAGACGACCGTGGGATGAGGGGGTGTGTGGTCGCTGTCAACATTGCCAAAAAACGGAATATTGGAACTTGTTCAAATTTACTCTACACGTGAGTCTATGGCTGCCTGATTTTTGTGATTTTTTCCCTCAAGATTCACTGCACTAAACTTTCTACGGTCGGCACTACAGCTTTCTCCTACACTGGTCCATTAGCCTGGAATTCTCTCCCTCTTTCACTCCGCCAAGCCCCCCCCCCCCCCCCACTTGAAACTTTCATGAAAAACCTGAAGACCAACCTGTTTTCTGCTCATAACAACACTTGACTGTTCTGGTTTGCATCGTGTGTGCGTGTGTGCGTGCGTGCGTGCGTGCGTGCGTGTGTGTGTGCGTGCGTATGTCGCTGCGCCCTGACTTTATGGCATTGCAATTTTCCCCCCTATTTTTGTATACTTTTTTTTTCATCGCTTAGAACTATTATCAACCAATAGGTTAGAGCGCTATGTAAGTACTGTCATTATTATTATTATTATTACAACCACGCAGACGTGATGGCACAAAAAAATAGTTCAAGTTCTCACATTTCAACCTCCATTCTACTGCCTTCACCGTGACAGTAACACACATACGTTTCACCTCGCTATATTCAGCACCAACTGTGAGTGACAAGTAGACGCCATGTCGAAAAACACAGTACACTGATGCGAATCCAAGACAAAGGAAAAACAAAAACACACAGTAAATAAAACTGAGGCAGGTGTGTCTGTTCATTTAAACACCCCCAAGTGAGCCGACACAAAAGTTTCTGGAACGCGGCGACAACATTTGTGGAGGTACTATGAACATTTTGCCGCCCGCATTATACATTTGATGGGCTCGGCAACGGTCGGAGGCAATGACCTGTGAAGAATATTCATCGTTGTCCTTACCACTGACCGTGACAGCTGCGCAGGAGTCGGTTTGGGATGCTGTGGAAAGGGCAAAGGTTGTATGTAGAATGTAGGCGACTGACGGGATTTGAGGCTGGGGCAAGCTTCAGCATCATTGACCCCCCCCCCCCATCCCACCCTTCTCTATCAGCGTTGACAGGGCTGGTGCCCAAATGAAGCTCAACTTAACGGGTGAGCGGTGGTCTAATAGGTAGCACGTCGGATTTAGCCGCTGCGTTACTGAACGGCCGGCACCAATGTCATGGCGATGAAGCGTGGGTTCGAGCCCAGGTCGAGCTTGCCATAATTATGTGATACCGGTTTTTCCTGGCTACCGGGCTGCTCATCGATGGTTTCTCTCCGGGTAATCCGGCTTTCCTCCCCAAGGAAAATTGTAAAAAAAAAAAAAAAAAATATATATATATAGAGAGAGAGAGAGAGAGAGAGAGAGAAAGAGAGAGAGAGGTATTGGGTGGCGCTGAAGCCGGCACACCCGATGAAAAGTTTTCCACTCGCTGTACGTTGTATGCCTGTCATACGGCGTATTGAGATTTTAACTTTTGTTTTCTACGCTTTTTTGTAACCTGGAGTTCGAGAAATTAGCATGAAGGTGCAGCGTCTCACCTGCATGTCCTAGGTTTATATACTGCCCCGTAGACCAGTTTGCATCATTTGTCCAGCGTTACTGACATGATATACATATATTTTTCATGTAGTGCAGGCACTCAGCCGCGAACTGGTCTTTAGACTCATTCACCCACTCACTCACTCATATCCCGGCTGGGGCCAAATATTTGTGCTGGCCTTTTCATCGTTGCCCCGTCTTTGATATCACCCTTACGTGGTGGAAAAGGACGTTCGAGAAAGTAGCATGAAGGTGCAGCGTCTCACCTGCACGTCCTAGGTTTATATACTGCCCCGTAGACCAGTTTGCATCATTTGTCCAGCATTTTATACATTTTTTAAAAAAAGTAGTGCCGTCACACTCAGCCGCGAATTAGTCTTTTTGGCTTGCGCGGCTGTAAGCCCTAGAGACTCACTCACTCACTCATATAGGGTGAGTGGCGGAACGAACAAAGCTCACAGCAGATACCTGTGCCTGTGTTACGGATGGTGTGATACTCAAAACACAATCATGTCACTCGAGAAAAACAGCACACGTGGTCGCTTGGAGGGCAACAGACGGGATGGGAAGACCTATATTTTACCTATACGACCCACCAACCTGCCGGCGTCAGTGGATACGTTCAAATCTTGGGTCAACGTCCCATGGGCCCGGCAATGAACCCTGTCCTCGGTCATGAAAGGTATCCTTCCGCCGCGTGTGTATCATCTTTCGCTCAGACTGAGAATGTACCTCAGAGCTACTGCGGCCAGTGTTCAGTTCCTTACTGCCAGACAACATGCTATTAGCGGAATCAATAGTGCTATTAAGGGACGCGGTATTAGATACAAAAGAGGTGTTTTGTTTCTGTGTGAAATACATTTTCTCTCTCTTTTTTTTTTTTTTTGTTGGTTGTTGCGACAAACGAGAAAATACTAGTGCGTCATGATGCTGCTTTACTCGCTCATTAGTTTATCCAGCTCGGGTAATAAAAGACCATGTCAATACATACTGCAGGAAAGGAAAATGCACGCGTTAATTTAAAGATCTAAGCTCCCAACAAAAAGCTTTCCGAAGTGTGAACATTTTCTACAGAGTCGACCGTGCAAGCCCCCATCGATGAGTGCATCCTTGCCGTTGGAGATGGGGCTTGCGTGTCTCCATGACCCCGAGAGCTATGCCGGCGGGAGATTCGTCTCCTGGTAGGGCCACCCATGCTGGACAGGTCGAAGGGTAGAGGCCAGACGAAGCGCACTCACTGGTCCTCCAGGTTGGGGGTTTGAGTAGGGCTAACAACCCAACTCTTTAAAAAGAAAACCTGTTACAGAAACTACAACCACAGATCTACAACGCAACTTGGTCCAGGAAGAGCCCTCTCTAGTAGAGCCCATGACGCGAGCTGGTGAAAGCCCTCGGGAAGCCAGTGCGCCGACTACTCTTCTGACGGCCAAGACCAAAGCCAGGATAGGGACCTGGAACATCCGAACCCTATACGAAACAGGAAAGACAGCACAAGTGAGTCAAGAAATGCATAGATACAATCTGAAGCTGCTCGGCCTATGTGAGACAAGATGGACAGGAACAGGACGCACTCGACTCACCTCCGGAGACACCATCCTCTACTCCGGACACGAAGACGGCCAACCACACATGCACGGAGTAGCGTTGCTGATGACACCTGAAGCAACACAAGCACTATTGTCCTGGGAACCAGTGTCACCAAGGATCCTGAGCGCCAGATTCAACTCGAAGGGCAGGAAAGTCACCATCCTCCAGTGCTACGCTCCCACCAACATGGCGGATGAGGAAGAAAAGGAGAACTTCTACGAGCAGCTCCAAGCCGTCCTCGACAAAGCACCGAGAAGAGACCTAAAGATCCTCATGGGAGACCTCAACGCCAAAGTGGGCACTGACAACACAGACAGAGAACTCATCATGGGCAAACACGGAACAGGGACACAGAACGAGAACGGAGAGCTCTTCACAGAATTCTGCACCACCAACGACCTGGTCATCGGAGGCACCATATTCCCCCACAAGACCATCCACAAAACCACCTGGACATCACCGGACGGAAGAACTGTAAACCAGATCGACCACATCACCATCGGCAGGAAGTGGCGAAGAAGCTTGCTGGACGTCCGAGCAAAGCGGGGAGCTGATGCAGCCTCAGACCATCACCTCGTCATTGCAGCGATCAAGATCAAGCTGAAGGCCTACAGAGACCAGGCGGACAGACCATCCCACAAGTACAACGTGCACAGTCTGAAGGAGGGCGTCAAGACCAACGCCTTCAGATGTGAGCTAAGGAACAGATTCAGCGCTCTCGACACACTACCTGAAGAGACAATCGAGGAGCACTGGCACGACCTGCGAGAAACCTGGACAGCAACATGCAGGGAAGTGCTGGGAAAGAAGACGAGACAACACAAAGAGTGGCTTACATCTGACACCTGGGACCTCATCACAGAGAGGAAACGCCTGAAAGACCTGATCAACCACACTGACGACCAAGACCACAAGCGCGACCTGCAGGCTCAATACTGGGACGTCAACCGGCAGGTCAAGAGGAGCGCAAGGAACGACAAGAGGAACTTCATCAACGACCTCACAGAAGAAGCAGAAACAGCAGCAGGACAACGGAACATGAAACGGCTCTACGAAATAACAAGGACACTCTCTGGGAAAAATAACAACCCCACCAGACCAGTCAAAGACAAGAACGGACAAATCATCACCAAAGAGGAAGACCAAAGGACAAGGTGGGCTGAACACTTTAAGGAAACGCTCAACAGGCCTCCACCACCAGTCCCACCAGACATACCACCGGCAGCCCAGCTACTCGACATCAGCACCAACCCCCCTACAAAGACCGAGATCATCAAAGCCATCAAGTCCCTCAAGTCTGGCAAAGCAGCAGGCCCCGACGGCATACCACCAGAAGCCCTCAAGGCCGACATCCAGACCTCCACCGACATGCTGCACCCGCTCCTGAGGAAGATCTGGGAGAGCGAGAGCGTGCCACAAGACTGGAAGAAGGGACACCTGGTAAAGCTGCCAAAGAAAGGGGACCTCTCATCCTGTAGCAACTGGCGAGGCATCATGCTCCTGTCCATACCAGGGAAGGTTCTCACCAGGATCATCCTGGAGAGGCTGAAGACCGCGCTGGACAAGACACTCCGGGAGGAACAGGCAGGATTCCGCAACGACCGATCCTGCACTGATCACATAGCCACAATGAGGATCATCATCGAGCAGTCCCTGGAGTGGCAGACCCCCCTGTACAGCACCTTCGTTGACTTCCAGAAGGCGTTCGACAGTGTTGACAGGGAGGTCATCTGGAAGCTGATGTCTCACTACGGTTTTCCACCAAAGTTTGTCAACATCATCCGACAGCTGTACGAAGATGCCACCTGCCAGGTAATCCACGACGGGAAACTGACAGAACCATTCACAGTACGGACCGGCGTTCGTCAAGGCTGCATCCTCTCACCCACAATCTTCCTGATGGTGGTCGACTGGGTCATGAGGCAAACCACCGACGGTAAGAGGACAGGGATCCAGTGGACCTTCAGCAAACAGCTCGAGGACCTGGATTTCGCGGACGACATCGCCCTCCTCTTCCACAAGCAACAAGATGCGCAGGAGAAGCTGAACAGAGTCGCCGAAGAAGCTGAGAAGACCGGCCTCAAGATCAACATCAGCAAGACCGAAGTCATGAGAGTCAACCACAAACAGCACGACCCCATCCAGCTGCACCAGGAAGACATCAAAGAGGTGGACAAGTTCATCTACCTCGGCAGCGTTGTCAGCAAGGATGGAGGAACGGACGAAGACATCAAGAGCCGCACCAACAAAGCCAGACATGCCTTTCGCACTCTGCGCCCCATCTGGAGATCCACTGCCCTATCCCTGCGAAACAAGATCCGGATCTTCAACTCAAATGTGAAGTCGGTCCTACTCTATGGCTCGGAGACATGGCGCACCACCAAGACAGGCTCCCACAGGCTGCAAACCTTCATCAACAGATGCCTCCGCAACATTCTCAACATCAGATACCCACTGGTGATCACCAACCAAGACCTCTGGGAGCGAACAAGACAGGTCCCCATCGAGCAGGAGATCAAGAAAAGGAAATGGGGATGGATCGGACACACTTTGCGAAAGCCAACATCAAATGTCACCAGGCAGTCCCTTGATTGGAACCCCCAGGGAAAGCGCAAAGTGGGCCGACCGAAGCAGACCTGGCGGAGGAGTACGGACGCTGAAGCCAAGGCCGCCGGAACGACGTGGGCCGAACTAAAGAGGGCGTCCCAGAACCGAGTGCGCTGGCGGAGTGTGGTTGCAGCCCTATGTTCCCCAGGGAATAAAGAGGACTAAACTAAAACTAAAACTAAACGACCGTGCAAGCACAGTCAACTCTGTCACAGTTGCAGAGTTTTCAGCGACCCTGAAACCCCAATAAAAGCCAAGGGCAGCCTGATTTCACAGCTCAGTTTGCGTTTTGACACTGAGCGAGACAGATCGTGCAGCACTCAACATCCACTAGACACTGTAGCAATGTGTCTCGCTCACTGACCAAAAGCCAAATAATGTCACGGCAAACTCAGACGTGCTCTGGTTTTATAGGGGTCCCCGAAGCGCTAAAAACTCTGCAACTGTGACAGAGTTGCCTGGATGATGCACAGTCGAAGGAGTCGCAGTTTAAAAAATAACAACCGCAATGTTTGTGGCTTTTTGCTGAGACTGCAGACCTTTAATTTAGCTCATTGACAGTTCTTTGCGGCTGGCTGTTGTTCTCGCTCGGTAACGCGATTAACACTAAACACTTAAATGTCAGTTTGGGCTATACAGGACAGATACGGATTTCAAAGAAAATCCCTGTTAAACATAACGCATCGCATGCCACCTTAGAAATATTTTAAAATTCACCCCCAAATTCACAAAAATCCAGCAGGCAAAGACTCAAGTGTAGAATAAATATTTATTTATAAATAAGTATTTCGAGCGTACAGGCGCACTCACGAGCGAAACTGTTCCAAAACATAAGCTGGCCCAGAGAAGATAGAATTAGCCCGTGCAAGTCTCCGTTGTATCTTTTCTTCTGAGCTTAGTCAAATTCCATCCTGCGTAGTCCCTCTCCGTGCGTCAGGTCCACGCTTACTAAACGCCCAAAGCCCGACTGTCCTCTGTTCCACTGCATGCACGCAGACGTACCTCGTGCAACGTAGTAACAAAGCTTCTAGCCCCCCCCCCTCCCAGCCCCCCATCCCCAAAAACTTCACTCCCCACCTCCACCCCCCCCCCCCCAGGCCCCTCCCCGAAGAGTGCAACCTGAGATCAGTGACCTCAAGTTTTTTTTTGTTTTTTTTTACATCTTGCGTACCGCACCTGGCTCCAGCTACAATTCAGTTACAGTAAAATATATGGGTCTCCATATCACTGAATCCAGTATCATGTTCTTCAGACTTAGTGTCAGTGATGCTAATACTGACACCAGGTGGCGCGAACAGCCCATGAGAGAGAGAGAGAGAGAGACTGAGAGAGAGAGAGAGGTGCTTGGGAGAGGTTACAACCCATCAGGGACGCATGTAAAAGTCGGGGTGAGGGAGTTTAGCCCCCGGTTAGAGTCTAACCTCGAACTAAACTAGCTCTAGGGTTAAATTTTCAGGTTTTTTTAAAATTTTGTTTGTTTTAAACCAGGAAGCGGGCCCATTCCAGCAAGATCCCTATGCCGTTATGGAAGGATTTATGTCTTTCTTTTTTCGCTTCCTTTTTTGTATTATCTAATTTTGTTTCGGGGTTTCTTTTGTCCTAGTCTGGGTTAGGCCGGTAGCCGTGGGTTAAATTAACCTCGCGTTTTACATACGGGCCCAGGGGTCAGTAGAGGTAGTATCAATTGTAACAACATGATTTCCAAGTGAGTGTACGTATTAAAAGTTTGTTGTTTTGTTGTTTATTTGTTTGTTTGTTTTCTTTTGCTGCCACCCCAGTTGCATGCATTCCCGCAACAAGCCACGAAAATATCAGTGACGCTACAAGCCACAAAAATATGAAAGTTTTCTTTGATTTTCTTTTTTCTGTTTACTGTGCTGAGTGTTCCTTCGTCATTGGTTCATTAACACTGCTGCTGGTGTATCGTTTGTTTTCTTTTGCTGTGGTTATTATTATTTTTTTTTTTTTGGCCGTTTGACTGAGATGATTGGCGTTACTCTCTCTCTCCATTCATGCACACACGAAGGCAGGCAGGTACCGAAAAAAGCGTCTGCACGTAAATTTTGACTCGATTGGGGGAGGGAAACTCCCCAATCAAATTCCTGCCCACCACCGTACGAGCCTGAGGGGATTCGAACCCTGCGCCTCACCATCCCCAGGCGAATGCCTTCACGGTAAGTTAAAAAAAAAATTATTGTTTCCTTGTGAAGATACGTCTTGCTTGAATACATGAATATAATTGTGAATTCTGATGAGCTTGCGATGGCCCTCAGAGTGGGTGGTATCGACTCGAGGGATACGAACGGCTAAAACATATTTTCACGGCGCGACGTGTCTGGATGATTGAATATTTGATTAAATTTATTGATATTGTCGGCAATAAATTGGGAAACAAAACTTCGCGACTGAACAGGCACTTAAGGTCGTTAGTTCACTATTGTATCGTTTCCCGTGGTTGACTACAAGCAGACCATGTGTTGCTATTGTCAGGATGTGGTGTATGGCCGTTGAGGAGGTGTAAAGCAACCCGTGCATTCAGACGAACCATCCACGCACACTCACGCACACCACGCAGGAAACGAACACGACGAACAACATGCAGGTTACCAGTCAGGGGAACTGCAGGCGGAATGCTTGGATTTAGGTTACGTGACGGTATTAGCTTCCGGGGCATGTAGTAGCAACTCGGCTGAATATAGTAGAAAATCTTTACCCCTTTTAAAATTTGTGTGCAGAGTAAAAAATGAAGGTTTCAGAGCCGGAGCTGACTGCCCCCTGGTGCGAAGACACGAAGACATGAAGAGTACCTCTTGAACTCCGTTGATCGGGTCCATACCAGACTGACCATGGTCGTTATCGTCCTGTTCTCGGACGGACCTAATAAGTAAGACAATCCACTCTGGGGACCCGTCTAGCTTGCATAAACGAAACTCCGTCCAGCTGAGGGGAGCCGGGGTGGTCGAATGGTAGACCGTTGGACTTCTCATGCTTGGGTCGTGAGTTCGATCCCGGCTGAGGCCAAATATGTGTGCTGGCTTTTTCATCGTTGCCTCGTCTTTGATATCACCCTATGTGGTGGAAAAGGACGTTAAATCCCCAAACACCCACCCCCACCCACCCCGTCCAGCTGAAGATCAGCTGGTGCGAAAATGCGGAGCGACAGCGGAAGCTGACGGTTTGGCGCGTGGCAACGACATGCTCCACGTGCTTGTCTCCCATTGCATGCATAGTTGTCTCCCTTCGTTGGCTGCACATGGCCGCGAGGGAGCCGAAAACGCGTTGCATGTGCCAGATCTAATCGTCACATCCGCGGCTGACATGACTCTGTGTGTGTGTGTGTGTGTGTGTGTGTGTGTGTGTGTGTGTGACCAAATCTAGACCGAATCCCCTGTTGTTGTTGTTGTTGTTTTTCAGCTTTCTGTGACTGAGGCCACCTTTGCCGGAACCGCAGCAACCACAGACCTACTTTCTGATTGGCTGAAATAATAACTTCCCTGGAGAGGCCCCTCCGCTAGTGTTACAAACTGATCCAGTGACCTACTAACAACTTCAACAGCATCCTCAGCTTGACAGTGAATATTCTCTCTGTTTACTGACGAAGTCTGCACCGTGTCAGCGGTTCCTCTCCTGTCACTGACGACTTGACAAATTAACAGCTCATTAATTTGCCATTAGCGTGCGCATCTAACCCACGACTTGATTATATATTCAGTCCCGGCCTGCGTACTTCAATCGGCCCCGCTGGCGAAGTGAACTTAAAGTCTCACTATGTTCGTATTGAGTTCTGAGGGGAAAAATTGCCACTAACATAACTCTAAAGCTGTTTTGCCACTGTTGTATTTTACTCCCATTTTACTCCCATTTTACTCCCCCATTTTACTCCCGCTCTTCGTGCACTCGCAGAGAAGACACGGGATACAACAGAATACAACTCCAAAACTTTATTAACACTAGAGAAGATGCGCCGACGGAGAACAAATTCATGAAAGAAGAAGAACCTAGAACGCTGTGCAGGGCTGCTTATATATACTAAACAGGTCAGATCTAGAACATTCCTCAACTTACTGGCAAGTTCGAAATCTTTCCATGGCCGTGACGTAATCTACTGACGTTACTGCACCAGCATGTTCTGGGATGGTCTAGAAATTTCCATCGAAATGCAGTGACTTTTCGCGATCTCTACTGACCACAGCCACCAAACGAATAGATGTTCCTTTTGGTCATTGAGGCGGTTTTCGTGACTGTGCGGCTTGTCAGTGGTAGAGAAATATGACTTTCTTTGGCCTAACGCTTCCATACCTGTACCATAAGTGTATCGACAAAGTCGTGACTTTCGTTGGCCTAACGCTTCCATACCTGTACCATAAGTGTATCGACAAAGTCGGTAAAAATGCCCTAACGCTTCCATACCTGTACCATAAGTGTATCGACAAAGTCGGTAAAAATGCCCTAACGCTTCCATACCTGTACCATAAGTGTATCGACAAAGTCGTGACTTTCGTTGGCCTAACGCTTCCATACCTGTACCATAAGTGTATCGACAAAGTCGTGACTTTCGTTGGCCTAACGCTTCCATACCTGTACCATAAGTGTATCGACAAAGTCGTGACTTTCGTTGGCCTAACGCTTCCATACCTGTACCATAAGTGTATCGACAAAGTCGTGACTTTCGTTGGCCTAACGCTTCCATACCTGTACCATAAGTGTATCGACAAAGTCGTGACTTTCGTTGGCCTAACGCTTCCATACCTGTACCATAAGTGTATCGACAAAGTCGTGACTTTCGTTGGCCTAACGCTTCCATACCTGTACCATAAGTGTATCGACAAAGTCGTGACTTTCGTTGGCCTAACGCTTCCATACCTGTACCATAAGTGTATCGACAAAGTCGGTAAAAATGCCCACCAATCAGCGCTGCCGGTCTAGTTGGTCTTCAACCAAAATAACGTCACCCGTGTCGTCTGCTCAGGACTGACACGCTTCTACGTACGCAGAACAACATATACACCAACCAGACTCACCACAATTGATTTCAGATGCTATATTGACAGGGGAGTTGGTCTAGTGGTTAAGACATCCGACTTCGGATCCTGAGCTGCCTGGTTCGAGTCTCCGGTGGGCAGGAATATGGTGGGATTTTTCCCTTACCATATCGAGTCAAATCCATGTGCAGACTCGTTTACGGTGCCTGTCTCGCCTTCGTGTACACACGCACTTACATGCATCAAGTGTGCACGCTAAATATCCCACGTTCATCTTTCGAAGAAGAGTAGGCTGTGGCCGGTGTCGTGGTAAACAGAAATACTATCGCACGCACCAAAGTGAATAGCAGGGTGGAGGTTCGCACATAAAGTAGCGCTTTAGCGGCAGCAGGCTTTCACTGCTTCGTCCTCCAGCCCTGCGGCGCCGTGAGCATTTCAGCAGAGATGGATATGTGCGCCGAGGAGAAGTCTACCATACATTGTGTCCTAAGTGACTGATTCTGATGCCCGAGCACGGATTAATCGCATTCAGCGATGTTTTCCACAGCGTTGTTGTAAGCCTGACAAACATATTGAGGCTTTAAGCTAGGACTCATCCGGTTCAACAACCTTAATTGCGATGGCTGTTCTGAATGAAGCTTATTAGTCTTCAAAACACCGAGTGCTGATCTACTAGGTTGGCCTGCCGACCTAGATCTGCCCTCATCTGGAAGAAGGGCATAAGCGCATATGAAATCCGTGACACGTAGATCTTTGTTGTTGTGTTGAGATGATGGTAGAGATAACGCAATACATGTTTTTCAATACATGTACCTATCGCAACACTAGATGTAAGACAGTAAGTGATTGTGGGTTGAACGACCTTTTTCACTACATACTGAATGTGATGTCAAGGATAAGACTACAACACAACACCCCCCTCCCCCCTCTCCGCCTCGACCCTTCTGCGAATGAACGAAACAAAACAAAACAAAACAAAACAAAACAAAACAAAACAAAACAAAACAAAACAAGAAGAAGAGCACCCCCCCCCCCAAAAAAAAAAAAGAAAGAAAGAAAGAAAGAAAGAAAGAAAGAAAGAAAGAAACTAATAAAACCCAAACCAAACCACCACCACCACCACCACCACCACCATCAACAACAACAACAATAAACAGCACAAACTTTCGGTTTCCAGTCGAGATTCGAACTCAATGCCACTTTAAAGAGCGACCGACAGTAGTGGTCACTGGCTCTACAAGCGCTGAATGACTGAGTGACACGTCGGCATGCACTGATCCCGAAACCCATGTTTGGCGGTGGCCGTCTAACCATCTGCCCTGTTCATTATCGCCATTATCCTCAGCCCGCCCCTGCACGTTTGTCAACGACATGCCAAACCCCCCGCTGGGGGTGGTCATTCTGTCCGACTCCAAGTCCTCACTCCAAGCCCTAGAGAGAGGGGGCACGAGGAACAGGAGTGATGTACAAAGCGAGATCCTCTTCCTGGCCCATCAGATCATCACGAAGGGAACCATCTTAGCCCTCATGTGGCTACCCTCCCACAGCGGGATCAGGGGAAATGAGCTGGCCGATCGCGCGGCCCGGGGCGCCACCAGCGATGGCATGGAAGCAAAACTACTCCAGACACTCAGTGAAGTAAAAAGTAAGATACAAAGAGCGGCCCACACTCTCAGAGAGAGGAGACTCCGTGCATTGTGCGAAGAAAATGGCTGGGTCCACCTCCCGGGTGGACAAAACCACGTGCCACTCTTCCCGCGCAGACACTCTGCAATCATCTGCAGAATACGCACACTGTGCTGCGCACACACATGGAGTAACGACCTCTGCCAGTGTGGGCAGCCCCCAGACATCCGTCACATTGTAAACGGTTGTGATGGCCTGCCCGCCAGCCTCCAGCCGGTCTGGGACCTGAGAGACAGATACTCACTGAAGACGGTAGACTTCCTCAAGCCACACCATGTCCTAGGTGACAGGCCAATGAGAACCCTGGCCGACGCGATCGTCAGATCAGATCTGACAAAATGGTTCTGAAACCAAAAAGCGAGGGGACACCCCAGTGATAATCTAAAAGGCAAAAGTACGGATGACAGAACAGACTGAGGCACTGAAAAACAAACCCAGACCAGGCATCTGAAAGCCAAGTGAAGATCCTCTGACGCTGACCAAAGCTAAGCAAATCAGCCCTCACACACCCCAAAGACACTCGCCTAGCCAAGCAGCCAAAGTCACACGCCAGGAACAACTTGTCCTTAAGGGCCAAAAGCCATAGGACGTAAAGCAAGCTAATGATGATGATGATGCCCGCCCCCTGCCGGTGATTGGTTTTAGATGACGGGTCAGCTAGTACCGAAGCAGGGGCGTGGTCAGCCCAGGAGACGAACCGGACCCGGGAGGCAAAAGCACGTGCGTTCCGTAAGTGGGTATTACCCGTTACGGAACGCTGACCGTCGCGACGTAACGTCCTTAATGCTTGTAATCCGACGTTAAAGACCATGGCTGTCCCTCTGGGTAACGAGACGGTTGCCTGCCCTTTGCTCCTGAGTTATCCCTCTTTTCCCGCGAGGCTTGATTTTCCCGCGTGGATCGAGTTTGACAGATGCTCAATGCATCAGGGGCATCTATGTCGCTGGAACGACATTTCCTTGAACAAACATCAGAGCTTCAGTTGATATTGGCGGGGGCAAGATAACACCAGGGGGATTTGGTCTGGTGGTTAAGGCATCCGACTTCGGGTCCGTCCTGAGCTGCCTGGTTCGAGTCCCCGGTAGGCAGGAATATGGTGGGATTTTTCTTTTCCACATCGAGTCAAATCCATGTGCAGACTCGTTTACGGTGCCAGTCTCGCCTTCGTGTACACACGCACGCACATACATCGTGTGTGCACGCTAAAAATCCCACGTTCATCTTTCGAAGAAGAGTAGGCTGTGGCCGGTGTCGTGGTAAACAGAAATACCATCGCACGCACCAGAGTGAATAGCAGGGTGGAGGTCTGTACATAAAGTAAGCGCTTAGCGGCAGCAGGCTTTCACTGCTTCGTCCTCCAGCCCTGCGGCGCCATGAGCATTTTAGCAGAGTTAGATATGAGGTGACTATGATGCCTGAGGCGAATACGGAATATTTTGGTATTTTGAGGCCCCGTGCATTTGTGGTCTTCGACTTGCAAGGACGGTGTTGCAGCTACACGGCTGACAATGGTGCAAAAAGTCACCCTAGGCTTTCAACCGTTCAGTGATGCCTGTCAGAATCTGAATGACAGATTGGGCAGCTGCCAACTTGAAGGATACGGAGAAGTCTCAGGAGAGACATTCTTATGCAGACCTCTCCTGCTGCATGTAACTTTGGGAAGCCGAAGACACGCGCAGGCGGTCTTGCAGAGGAATTTCTCGGTTCACGCGCGTCATGAAAACGATGAGCTAAACCAAATAAACCTCATCAAAAGCCTGAGTAGTGCAGCGGATGGCGTGATGTTTCGCAAGGGGTGCTCTTATATCGATTGATCTCATCTGGTGTCTGCAGATCTGTCTACGCCAACCTCTCATCCTTTCATTCGTTCTCTTCATTCTTCAGCCCGCCCCCCTAAACCCACACCCACTCCTTGATCCCTCAGGGCCAGCATCTGTTGAAGAGTGACTGAGTGGGCGGAGGGTTGTGGGGAGTGAGAGAGGAGGGTAGTGTGTGTGTGTGTCGGGGGGGGGGGGGGGGGAGGGGAGGGGCAGTGGGGTTGATTACTTGCTAATGCTGTTATTACATAGAAACACTGGCCGAGCTTTAGATAGATGCTGATGGACATATACCGAAACCATCTGGTACTGATCTGGCGTGTGCCAGTGGACATACTCTGGACTCGTGCTACCTACCGAATCATACCTGCTGTTGGTTCTACGTCGCTTGTTTTTGTCGTCTCGGCCCACCAGGCTCATGAAGAATAGCGCAGAGCTCAAAGTTTGACCAGGGACTCTGTATCAACTAAGCTAGTATGTATATCAAAAACTGCACGCTCCGATTTCTCCTCTCAGCTCATCTCGGCCAGAGTTGATAATCACTACTACAACTTTTCGGCTATGATGGTTTTTTTTGTTGTCTTTCCTTGTGGTGAGGGGAGCCGGGGTGGCCGAATGGTAGAGCGTTGGACTTTTAATGCTCGGGTCGTGAGTTCGAATCCCGGTTGGGGCCAAATATTTGTGCTGGCCTTTTTCTCGCTGCCCCGTCTTTGATATCACCCGTATGTGGTGGAAAAGGACGTTAAACTCCCAAACACCCACCCACCCTCCTTGTGGTGAGGGGCAGCCGGGGACCAAATATTTGTGCTGGCCTTTTGCGCCTCGTTGCCCCGTCTTTGATATCACCCATACGTGGTGGAAAAGGACAAACTCCCAGACACCCACCCACACACCCTCCTTATATGGTGGCCGCAAGAAAGACACACTGAACGAACACCCAAGTAGTAAACAAGTCACTGCATGCACGACAGGCAATAACATGATACCCAAACAGTACTGGGCGCTTGATGAAGAAACGTATCGTGCCATCACTACCTTCATGACCGTCCCGCCGCCTCCGCTCGACCACTTGCCGCACGCATAGACGGACGACGACGTGACCAAAAGTGGTCCAAAATTGGCGCCGCCGGCCTTCTGTTGATCAGGAATAGATCGGTAAGTCGCCAGTCTCCGGTACTCAGCCGCTTTACCCGTTCCAGCTGTCCTCCTTACTGGCCAGACGGCTTCTCGACCTTGTCACTTTGTCTGGCCTGCGACCGCCGACCTTGTTGTTCCGTTGTTGTTCATTCTCTGGAGTCTCTCTGCCGTCGTCTGGAGAAAGAGCCTAAGCGCTTTTCAAATCCATTGCGCTTTAGGCCATTTTTCTACATGACCGTCGGTAGCTCTGCTGTAGTAAAAACAACAACAACAACAACAACAACATAAAACCAACAACAAAGAAAAGAACCAACCAAACAACCCCCCCCCCAAAAAAAAAAAAAAAAAAAAAAGGGGGGGGGGAGAGAGAGAGAGAGAGAGAGAGAGAGAGAGAGAGAGAGAGAGAGGAAAGTTAGTTAGGGCTTAACGCCGCGCAAGCAACAAAGACTATTTCGCGGCTAAGAGAGAGGAAAAAAGGAGAAAAACTAGTATAGAAAAAAGTACTAAGTGCTCGTCAAATCCATGTTGATTTAGGTGCTTTGTCGAGATGACCGCAGCCCTGGTAGATCTTAACATAAGGTCAATACGCCACTTGGTGATGGCTGCAGCTGCTGAAGCTGAAAAGCGGTGAAGATGCGTAGGAGTTGTCTGAGTTACACCTACGCGTGTCCACATCCTTTCATTCCCTCCTATTTGTCCCCAGTCGGCCTCCACCCCCTCCCCCTTCCTAATCCTCCCCCTCCTCCGTGTCTCCTACTTCGAGTCTCCCCCTCGTGATTTTCCTTGTCTCGTGAGAGAAAGACAAGAAACTAGAAACCGCCCAAAGACATTTCTTTCTCTCTCTCCGGTGCTAGCTTCAAGCTGTCTGGGTTTTAGGGGACGATGTAAATGAAATTACGTGAAACACAAGAACTTGTGGGTCTAGAATCTATCTAGACTAAATGTTTTCTCAACCTGAAACCTCCGGTGAAATATCACTCTTTTCGCATTCCCTGGTGTCCTCCTCCGCTGCAACCTATCACCGCACAATCTGATCAGACTGTATTTAAAAAAAAAAAAAAAAATCAGCAAGTAAGAAGGTCTACTGTAATGGTGGGAGAAAAATGAGGATGATTGCGTAGACACTGATTCGGTTTGATTTCAAACGGTTTCAGTTCCGTCCCTTAGGGCAAATAAATCGAAAACTGGAACTGAATTCTTTTAACCTACAGGAGGACATTGCAAACAAGCAGTTCGATGCCAGTGTGGAAGCTGCTTGTGGGCGTTGGAACAGTGCGGGCGGCTGAGTGGTGCACTCTTGATCGCACAGTTGCGGATTCGAACCCCGATAGTGTGTGTGTGTGTGTGTGTGTGTGTGTGTGTGTGTGTGTGTGTGTGTGTGTGTGTGTGTGCATATTTGTTGGTATGAGTGCGGGAGTACGCGCACTGAGTCACTTTGTGAGAATTTTGCGCTATGTAAGTACAATTCATTATTATCATTCATTATTAAACACCATTCCATCCCACCCTCAGCAACCCACATCTGTATTATAATAATAATAATAATAATAATAATAATTGTTTAGGCGCTTTACCCAATTTTCTGAATCGGCTCAAATCGCCGCGAACTGAACCCAACACGCACGCTCACGTGAATCACACGCATTCTTTCACACACTGGACATGAACACCTTACAATCACGTGGTGCAAAGGGTCAGCTCAGCTATTTAATTTTCGGAATGTAGAATTGCATTTATTTTTCAGATTTGGTGGGCTGAACATTTCCAAAGAAGAGGACTTTTCATAATACGACCCTGATTCTCTGTATTTCTCACCAGGGCAACACAACCACTCAGTTGGCATCTTCGCTGTCAGAGCGGCTTCTGGAGTAGTCTGACGTAACCCAAGCTATCATTTCTTCCTGCCATTCGACGAAAAGGGGCTGAACGCCCGTGGGTTTGACAAACACTTAGACCTTTTCACCGTTTGTCGGTAAACCGAGTTTGCTCGGCGTTGCATTGTCTTCTGTGTACGTCTTCTCAGTCGCGGTCCCGGGGGTAATTACCACCTCCGCGTGAAACTGGGGAACAAGCCACTCGGTCAGCGTCTGGTCGCGGAGACCTTGTCTGTCTGATTCCAACTCCCCCTTCTCCTCCCCCACCCTATCTTCCCGCCTCTAGGCATCCGCCAAGGGGACATCAGAGGGGAAAGGGGGAGTAATGTCGTTGCTAGGGGCAGGCAATCAAAATTGGGGGAATCGATCGAGACACCGATCATTGGGACGTGGGCAAGGAAGGTTGGGAGGGGAGGGGGGTGGGGGTGGGTGGGGTGGGGGGGGGGGGAGGGCAGGATTGGGACAGACTCAGACACAGACATAAGCCCAGACGATGGTCAGTGTTTCGGAATTATGCATCCTAAAGGCAGTTTGGACAGGAATTAATGTACATCTGAAGGAACGTCTCATATATATAGTCCAGAATGTTAAACTGCATTCCATGCTGAGAATGTTACAACGGTTGGAACGGGCCTGAGACAGTGTCAGATACAGACATGAGCCCAGACGATGGATTTTATTTTCATAATTGTGCATTGTAGTTTAGACAGAAACTGTTCATGTGAAGGCTCGTTCCAAAAAATATATATTTTTTTTTTTACGGCCGTGTACGTGACCCAGTTTTGGTGACAAGGTACGTCGAATACTAAACTTAGTGGCAAGGTACATCCCATACCAGTTTTGGCGACAAGGGACATCGCATACCAGTTTTGGCGACAAGGGACATCGCATACCAGTTTTGGCGACAAGGGACATCGCATACCAGTTTTGGTGACAAGGTACGTTGCATACCAGTTTTGGTTACATGCTATTCATCGCATACCAGTGTTGGCGACAAGGTTCGTCGAATACTAAACTTAGTGGCAAGGTACATCGCATACCAGTTTTGGCGACAAGGGACATCGCATACCAGTTTTGGCGACAAGGGACATCGCATACCAGTTTTGGTGACAAGGTACGTTGCATACCAGTTTTGGTTACATGCTATTCATCGCATACCAGTCAGTTTTGGTTTCAAGGTACGTCGAATACTAAACTTAGTGGCAAGGTACGTCGCATACCAGTTTTGCTGACAAGGTACATCGCATACCAGTTTTGGTTACATGCTATACATCGCATACCAGTTTTGGCGACAAGGGACGTCGCATACCAGATTTGGTGACAAGGTACGTTGCATACCAGTTTTGGTTGCATGCTATACATCGCATACCAGTTTGGGCGACAAGGGACGTCGCATACCTGTTTTGATGACAAGGTACATCGCATACCAGTTCTGGTGACAAAGTACACATCACATACCAGATTTGGCGACAAGGTACGTCGCATACCCGTTTTGACGACAAGCTATACATCGCATACCACTTTTGGTGACAAGTTGCGTTGCATACCAGTATTGGTCACATGCTATATATCGCATACCAGTTCTGGTGGCATTGTACGTAGTATACGAGTTTGGGCGAAAAGTTACGTTGCATACCAGATCTGGCAACAAGGTACGTCGCATACCAGTTTTGGTGACAAGGAATGTCGCAAACCATGTTGCCAGCGACATTAACCGTTTCAGCCTCACTGTATGTAGGCCCGTGTTCTGGTATCCTCAGTAGCCGGACTGAACCGCATTGCTATACACGCAATACCTTCACCGCAACGGATCGAAACTCAGGTACTCACGAACTTATCATCGCTTTCACGTAATCCATTCTCTGTCTAAAGATCTCCTCCCCCCCCCCCCTCCAATAAATCGCGACATAAAAAAGTAGGTGTCCCATTGACGTCACTGCTCATCGACCGGCGGGGTCGTATTGACTTTGTGACGTCAAAGGGGGGGGGGGGGAGAGACGGGTCTGCTGGGCTGCCGCACTGCAGTGTGTGTTTTTCGCATCGCACGGAAAACCGGTGTGCATTCAGTCACACGAAAAGTGCACACGCAGTCTGAGCCCGGCCGCATGATTCTATATTCCCGCTTGATTTTTGTCCAGGGTTTATGCTGCTACCAGCGGGCGGTTGGGTGGGCGGGTCGGGGGGTGGGGGATGGGGGTCGAGATTTAAATGTCGTCTGTCCTTCGTGATGATGATTTCCAAGACGGGGGCACTGAATAGAAGCTTTTACAAATTTTGGCTCTGCCGGTATTGGAACCAGAGAGAGAGAGAGAGAGAGAGAGAGAGAGAGAGAGCCGGAGAGAGAGAGAGAGAGAGAGAGAGAGCTCTCAACGTAGTTAACGTTAGTTTTGATAGTTTTTGTAGCGGCCAGCTGCTACAAGTATAACAACAATAAGCTACGAAGATAAGGAGACAAGGAGACATGCATGCCTGTGTTGGGGCAGGACGAAGCGTCAGCCCCTGGACCTTGGGGACGGAATTGGAGCGGGAAAATAAACCATGCCAACCGACCTGTTTTCCCAGAGCTGCAACGGACGGCGTGATCGATCATACTCCACCTAATGACAGCCCCTCCCGTGGGATCTGGGAGATTTTTCTTTTTCGTTTTTTTTTTTTCGTTTAATGTTTTTTTTTTTGTCCCTTCGGCTTTTTTGTGTCCTAGATCCGACCAGGGCGAGGCCTAGTTCCGAGAGACAATCAGTCTAGCGAAAGGATTAGGTTGTCGACTTCTCCTCGTTGTTTTTTGCTGGATTTTGTTTTGTTTATGAGTAGGTTAGGTTAAAGGTCTGCAATCTCAAGAAAAAGCCACAAAGAGTGCGTTTTAAAGAGCTATCCGACTGTGCAAAATGCACAGCTAAACTCTGTCACATTTACAGAGTTTTCAGCGTCCCTGAAACCCCTGTAAAAGCCAAGGGCAGCCTGATTTCACAGCTCAGTTTGCGTTTTGACATTGAGCGAGAAAGATCGTGCAGCACTCAACATTCGTTAGACACTGCAGCGATGTGTCTCGCTCACTGACCAAAAGCCAAATGATGACACGGCAAACTCGTGCTCTGGTTTTATGAGGGCCCCCGAAGCGCTAAAAACTCTGCAACTGTGACAGAGTTGCCTGGATTATGCATAGTCGAAGGAGTCGCAGTTTAAAAACAACAACACCCCCCCCCCCCCACAATGTTTGCAGCTTTTTGCTGAGATTACAGACCTTTAACCGTCTGTAGCTAGGACATCGTTCCACTTTCGGTGATTCTCTACAATGTAGGACATCTGACCTGCCAGGCGTTTCCGGCTAAACAAAGTATTGGACATGGAAACATCCGACTTTGTTTTGTCAGAAAAGGATAGAGAGACCTTTCATTCAATTCAGTACAATTCAATATAAAAATCACAAATTTTGAGCCCTCAAAAAGTCTTGTGACATTGTTCCACTTTCGTTGATTCCGTACTATATGGGATACCAGAGACACATGTTCGCCCAATAAAGCTGAGACAGTGTTCCACTTGAACTGTCAAGCAGGATCTGGAAACACGCAATAAACGTTTCATTTATTATTAACAGAGACGTCGTGCTGTCTCAATCGAGGCTCAAAGCAACGCCCGTCTCAAACAGGCAGTTTAAAGAAAACTGACACTGAATGAATGCCATCTCCTTGACATACAGTAGGGGACACACACACACACACACACACACACACACACACACACACACACACACACACACACACACACACAGATACCAGGTCAGCACTTGAACTAACCTACAAAAACGAATCTTGGCAGGAGTACGTTCCAGTTCTAAACAACAACAACAACGACAACAAACAAACAAACAAACAAACAGCAAAGCAAAGAAGAAAAAGAAGAAGAAGAAGAACAACAAACAAATGAACACAAAAGCTAAGCAAAAAACATCAACAACGACAACAAAAACACTTAAACAAATGGACAAAGCAAAGCAAACAACAACAACAACAACAACAACAACGACGACGACGACGACTACAAATAAATTAAAAAACCCAGAGCAATGCAAAGAAAAACAACAACAATAACAACAATGACATCAAACAAATAAGCAAAAAAAGCAAAGCAATGCAAGAAACACAACAACAACAACAACACAAGAAACAAAAAGAAACACCACAACACAAACCAAACTCTATACTTATGACCTTCCTCTGGTGTGGAAAACCCAGTTTCCCTGTCACTTGATCGTCAGCACAAAAACAGACAGAACACCCATCGCTTCAGCACCAGTTGCAGGCTGACAAAAATTCACAGCATGCGGGTTTCTATTAGGTATTAATAATTAATTTGAGTAGCGACGTTCTCAGTCGATGCGATGCGACATGCACGTGTCACCAATGACCCAAATTAGCTGCTTCACCCGATGGCCTAGATTGGTGAGGTCATAGTTCAAGTTGTCAGCTCCCTCAGCGGTTTTTGTCAGTTCAATGGATGGCGTTCCGGATGGCTGCACACGAGATAAGCGTAGATGCTGAATGGTGAGAGCAGATCTGTCGCGAATTAGGGGACACACACACACACACACACACATACATACAGAGAGAGAGAGAGAGAGAGAGAGGTGTCAACATTAAATTTTACGTAAAAATACAAACAAACAAGACAAACAACACACACACACACACACACACACACACACACACACACACACACACACACACACACACAGGTCTGAAAAAAGACTAAGGTAAAACATGAACGAGCACCTCTCCAAAACACACTGCACGCCGCACGCGCACAATTCCTTATATGGGAATGCACGACAGCTTGCGCCACAGCAAGCCCACAGGGGAGATGAACCTGGTGGACTGGAGGGGTAGGGCGCGGGGATAAGGGAGGTGGGGGACGGGAGAGAGAGGGAGAGGGGGGTGCAGAAGAGGCGGTAGGGCAAAGTCCTATACAAGAAAAGCCACAAAACGGATGGCTGACTGAGTGCGCGCGCGGACACACAGATACACCGGCACACACACGCACGCAGGAACACACGCACGCACACACACACACACACACACACACACACACACACACACAGAGGCTGCAATTCCGGGGCGGACGGAGGATCCACTGGCCCAGTGTATATGTCTCCCATTCAAGCCGGGGCAACAAATGTCACCGAATATCGATCCGGGCTCGTGGCCGCAGCGATTCAATAAACCATCCCGCAAACCCACCAGACACTCCTGCTCCCGCCTGTCTCCCCCCCCCCCCCCATCTCACGCCCCCTCCGTCCCCTCCCCTCCGCCACCCACCTCTCCCCACCTCGGGTCATTTCCGTCATGTCGTGTCCTCCCCCCCCCTCCTCCCCCCTCCCAAAGTCCCTCTGTTACGACACGCGCTGCATATATGCAACTTCAGGTCAGCCTACGCGCAGGGCACTATTCTGTACACTTTAGGTACTGTAGTACTGTGATACTGTACTTTCAGTGTCTGTTACACATCGGATGAGAACACACTCTGGCACCAGGCCCTACAGCATCTGCATCGACTCTCAGTTAGTGGCAGCAAAAAGCTTAAAGGATCTACCCATTTTCTTTGCAATTCTGCATCTCAGTCGAGGTCGGGAATCCATGCAGACCGCCCGGAACCGCCAACACACTTACACACACACACACACACACACACACACACACACACACACACACACACACACACACACACAAGATGGCATCTTGTCTCTGTCCGAGTCCTCGAATCACCTTGGTGATTGTTAGAAATACAGGATTTCTTTTTCCAAAGAGTCTTCAGCTGAGCTATCGAGCCAAGAACCAAAGCATTATAATTAGGCTAGCACTAGCAGAGGCCGGAAGTTTTTCTGGTGCAACTTTTGTTGACACGAAACAGCTAAGGTGTTTGAAGGCAACCTAGTGTGGTCACTGAGATGACACAGGACGATCCCTTTTCACTGTTCAACTGCAACATTTTGGGAAATTCGCCAAAATAATGTGTTGGACGGGACCTTTAAAAATTCATCAGGGAATTCCGGTTTTGCGGAACTGGGCAGACCGTTGGACTGTGAATGCTGTCGATGAAGGTCCTGGGTTCGATTCGCGGTTTGTGATACATGTACCCATAACTCTGAGCATGTAAGTTATGGGTTGTGTACCGATCTTTCATCCTTGGAAAATAGAATATCATTGTCACTGTCATTGTCATTGTCATTCTCTCTCTGTCCCTGTCTCTCACTCAATGCGTTCCTCTGTGTGTGTGTGTGTGTGTGTGTGTGTGTGTGTGTGTGTGTGTGTGTGTGTGTGTGTGTGTGTGTGTTGGTGAGTGTGCAAATGTGTGCGGTGGGTGTGTGTTCGTGAGTGTGCATACGTGTGTGGGTGTGTGTTCGTGCGAGCTTGCATGCGTGTGGTGTCCCTATGTCCGTTCGCGCGCGAGCATTCACTGAGTTCAACATACGCGCGTCCATACGCAGTAAACCAAATGCTCTTCGATCTAAACGAACCGCTCTCTCAAGCCAAGCTGTTTCCTCGGCACTTACTTGTTACTCCCGCCGACAACCATCCCCGTTACACTGACAGAAAGCGGGGTGGCCTGGTGCAGTGTTCCCGCTTGTCAGTGTATCGATCAATGAAGCAAATTTTCAAACACCTACGCAGAAATGTAATACATGTTCAGGAGGGGGGTGGGGGGGGGAGAGAGGGGGTGGGGGTGGGGGGGGGGCTGACATGTGCATGGCCTACGTCTTTACACCCTGCCCTCCCCCCACCCCCTTCAACCTCCCACTTTCCTGTCTTCAGCTCTCGTAAACTACTCCCTTGCAAGACAGCGGAACATTTCGAGTCATCCCTGGAGGTCAGAGTGACCCGAATTCGAAGCCCTTCCACCTCCCACTTCAACCCCGCCCTCTGTAATAGTCTTTAAATTGACTGGTTATAGGATTTCCGCAAAAAAACAGCTTGAATTCCATCAAGCACTTTTAAATTTCTTCCTTCAATTTTTTTGAATAATTTATTTCGTTTTTCCCCTTTTAGAATCGTAGAATCCGTTTCTCTGGAGCTCTTTCTTCGTTGGAGTTGTCCACCTTCCCGTTCACTGAATATATTTCCCTTGCTCCTCTGGTTGTCTGTTCTTGGTTTCGCTTTTACTGCGAATTGAGTGTTCTGACTGTCTGTTTTCGTGGAAGCAAATTGCCTTTCGTGCTCTCCACATGCTGTTTACAACCTAGGGCAGCATACCACTTTTTGTGCCAGTTTTTTTTTTTTTTTTTTTTGCTTGGTCGTTTTTCTTCCTTTTGCCTACTCCTAGCTGGGGCCAAATATTTGTGCTGGCCCTTTTCTCGTTGCCCCGTCTTTGATATCACCCTTACGTGGTGGAAAAGGACACTAAACTCCCAAACACCCCCCCCCCACCATCCCCCTCCACCCCCCCCCCCCAGTTCCTTTTGCCTAACGTCTAAATCAGGACTCAGTTTCCTCCCAACCAGCCAACCAACCAACCAACCAACCAACCAACCAACCAACCAACCAATCAACTGTTTGAAGTTTTTAATAAACAATGGGGCATTGGAACAGGCGTTCTTCCCGTTAGCTTCGGAACTAGGAACATGGCTTCAGGCCCACAGGGCGCTCGCTTCAACTTTGACGTCACAACCCTCAAGTCTCCGCCACAGTTTTGGAAAATTGACGTAAAATTAGCGCCATGTATCTCCCGGTATCCTTTTTCCATGTCTTTGGCAATATAAATGTCGAAACTGCTATGAAATCTGTTAACAACGGGACTGACAAGATGTACAACTAAACCGACAATACTCAAACCAGACTCACGTTTCCAGGAAACTACTTTGCGGATGTGATCAGTTGTTGACGTAGTGCTTCGTTGAGTTCGGTTGTTTCGTGTTGTGTGAAGTTTCGAGCCGCGGAGGCGTTTTGGCTGCTTTCAAGTCAAACTCGCAGTGCACGGATATTTGCGAATCGACCTACTTGCGCGTAGTGACTATATCAACTGTGGCAAAGATGAGGCGAGAGGCGAAATCGGCGCCTTCAGTTTGCTTCAGAATCAATACGCAGGGAGTCTAGCTAACAGACAACAGTTCAAGGTAACACATCTGCAGAAATAGAACTGTTTTTGGCTGTTATTGTTTCATCTTCAACGGAGAGAAACACCTTTTCTTTCTGGGTCAGTGCTATCAGCTTCTTGTTTGCCAGGATACTGGCCTTGTGTCGCCTTGACATTGCCATCACCTCTAACTGGAACAACCTCCTCCTGTTTCCACCTGCCGGATGGAACCAGACCTGACAAAACAAATGCATTGATCTTGCATGTTATCTAAGACTCTCTCTCTCTCTCTCTGTTATCCAGGTCACTCTTTCCCTCTGTCTGTCTCTCTCGATGTTATCGAAGCCTCTTTCTGTGACTCTTTCTGTCTACATTGTCTCTATGTATGTGCGTCTCTCTCTCTCTCTCTCTGTCAGTGTCTCTGTCTCTGTGTGTCTCACCATCCTCTCTCTGTTCTCATTTCTTTCCTTGCGTAGTTTGGTAACGGCAAATTATTGACTGGAACCCAAAATGTCTACCGTTAGTAAATAAAAGTGTCGTTGTCATTTTCACTCTCTTTTTGGGAGGGAGAGAGAGAGAGAGAGAGAGAGAGAGAGAGAGAGAGAGAGAGAGAGAGAGAGATTTTTTTCAACGGAAAAGATTTACCAATGGTTACTTTTTAAACTGCCGTTGCAAAAAGGAAAACAAATCTAATGACAAGAAAAAGAACAAATGCAACAGAGAGAGAGAGAGAGAGAGAGAGAGAGAGAGAGAGAGAGAGAGAGAGAGAGAGAGAGAGCGAGAACTCGAACTCGAACTCGAACAGTTTATTGTTGAAGGTCTCACGCCCTTAACAATGATGTCGCGCAGAGTGTCAATACGATCACCCGGGCCAACAATTAAAGCTGTATCATTTGCACACACACACACACACACACACACACACACACACACACACACACACACACACACACACACACACACACACACACACACACACACACACACACACACACACACACACACACATTTTCCGTTTAGGTGCGAAAGAGGATCAGAACGTATGGGACTGTCCACTCCCAGTAATATCAGATTTTTTAACATGCTTTGCCAAAAAAGGTAAATACTATCTAAAGCAGGTTACTAGAATGCTTGCTTAACGCCCAATGTATCATAGAGAGAAAGAGAGAGAGAGAGAGAAAACTGCATAAATCTGCATGTCCTGCCCTGGTTGGGGTCACTCGAGCAGCAGAAGAAGAAGGGAGTGGGGATGGAGGGGTGGGGATGGGGGAGAGGTGGGGGGGGGGGGGTGGGAGAGGGAGGGAGATAAGAAACTCACTATGTCTAAATATTGAAGAAATCAATGACGCAATCAGCTTCTTCAGATAACTCACTGTTCTCTCCCCCCCCCCCCAAATGAGTTTCAATCACTGAGAGAAGACACCAAAGTGGAAACGGGTCAAGTTTAGCAGACTTGGCAATGGACCAAGCTAACTACTTGAAACGCACGCGAGTGGCAGCCGCACACTTCAAATGAGAAAAGGTAAACGTATCCTCTCATCTCAAGAACACGTGCGTCATCAACCAAAAAACAAGTTAAAGGAACTCTGTTCAGGATTAGCAAGCTGCCTACCCACCCTCCCACTGTCTCCGTCTGTCTGTCTCTAAAGGCTTTGTCAAACGTAGAGTGCTTGCGAGCAACCCGCGTGTGTATTGCGCGGAGGTTGCATTCATACGTTGCAACACACTTTGGCTGCCAGCTGCGCCGCCGGCCCGGCGCTCCAATACACAAAGCATGGTCAGCGGCGACTTGCTGGCGTGGCGAGGAAAAAATAGGACCGTGCTCTAATCACAAGCGTCTCCGGGGAGTGCCCGCTACAAGTGGATTTAATCCCTGATTTGGCCCTGAGGGTTTTTTTTTTTTTTTTTTTTTTTGTTGCCGCTGGTAGGCCTGCAGAATCGCAACGTGTGACAACCCTATTAGTCTCCCTCAGTCTCCGTCTGTCTGTCTCTTATCTAGCACTCTATGTCTGTCTGTCTACCGGTCCCTCCGTGTGCGGGAAGCCGGGATAGCCGAATCGTAGAGTGCTGGACCCACATGTAAAAGTCGGGGACCATCGCGGTGACTCTGGCCGACGTGTAAAGCCGGTTGTTGTAGAAGTGTACCGCGCACTGAGCAGACCAGATGGACTGACGGCGCTGATTGGACGGCTATTTTTAGCAGCTTTGTGGAGTCCCAGTCTGTTCAGGAAAGTCGTATTTCTCTACTATAGGAAGCCACAAAGTCACGAAAACTTAGATTTCTTAGTTTAGTAGCATAGTATTAGACTTAGACATCACACATTACTTTAGGATCTGTGTTTAATATGTATGGATTTATATGTCTAGATAAATTAATGTAGGGGTGCGTGTGTGTGTGTGTGTGTGTGTGTGTGTGTGTGTGTGTGTGTGTGTGTGTGTGTATGTGCGTGCGAACCAGAAGAAAATTTTCTGCCATCGACAGACAATAAAGTTATATTGAATTGAATTGAATTGAATTGAATTGAATTGAATTGAAAACGGTCGCAATCTGATGATCAAATGAAACACCCTTCTGTCTGGAAAACAACCTTAAAGCTTCGAAAGCGGCAGATTTTCATCTCATCGGCGTTAAAAAAAAACAAAAAACAAAAAACGTAGAGGTTTTAACCGACAAAGCCAGACAAATGTGAAGGTTGGGGGAAGAAGAAGTGCCACCGGTGATGCAAAAGTGAATCCGGATGTGTTTCAGGTGTTCTTCACTTTTTGTTTGTTTGTAGCTTTTGCCTTTCTGCTCTAAACTAAAATTAAAAATATGTATTTCGTGCACGAAGGTCAGCCTGAAAGTGTGTCTACTCAGTCTAGAGTTCAGCCCGGAGAATCAAGTGCTGTCTGATGCACAGTCGCGTGGTGTAGGAAAAGCATACAATCTTCTCAAGTCTGAGGAGATTGTTTGGGCTGAAGCATGAGCTGTACTGACTGATGCGGGAAAAATGGATGCTGTAACAAATCTGCTTCAGACGACCCGACATAATGTCAGCCAAGTAAGCCGATACCAATCGTCAACCCACGCAGTGGAAGAAATCGTGACAATTCTTTAAAAAAAAACCCTTTTTCTCCTTATGTAAAAAGAAAACTTGCTGTATCTGTGAGAAGGAATTCTTTTAACGTTCGTCTTTATGGTCACGACGAGCAATTCCTGTCTTTGAACCTGAACAAAGTACAAAACTGAGGCATCATTAGAAAATCTATATATATTAACATCTCTTAACATATTTTGGAAGTGGATGATCTCTCTCTCTCTCACACACACACACACACACACACAAATATGTTTAAGGACCGCAAGCTTGCATGAACACTTCCACCAATCTTAAAACTCCAACATCTTAAGCTAGTTTGATCAACGGTGTGTATATACCCCCCATTGTTTGAAAGCCTTATTTGACCCTGCTTGGCCGTATTCAAATACCACAAATTCACAAATCACCAATCTACTATAACTACCTTTTGTATTCCCTGCAATACCGGCCTGCACTACCTGGGATTACCAGCTTAGGGAGGAATGCTGCTGCTGTAGGCTGAGTGTCAGGTACTTAGTGCTGGAAGAACTGACATGAAAAGCAGCTGTGAAAGGGTTAAAGTCATAAAACCACAGAGAAAGGAGATGGGTAGGTGTTTTGAGGCTTCATGTATCTTTGTCCATTGTGTAATTGTCTTTTGTTTGAGGGTGATTTAAAGACAGGGAACGGGGGGTGGGGGGGGGGGGAAGCTATAAAGATTTTGGCTCTGATGGGATTCGAAGCCGGGACCTTCTGATCTCTAGTCCAAACTGAGCTGAACCAGCTGAGACACCCGAGTATTCCCTCCCCATCCCTTTAGTCCGAGCACGCGCCCGCGCGCGCACGCACACACACACACACACACACACACACACACACACACACACACACACACACACACACACACACACACACACACACACACACACACACACACACACACACACACACACACACACGAGACAGGACTTCATTCTCTTGCTTTACACACAACATCGTGCAAAAGAGAACGCATTAGTGCTATAGGACACAGCCAGGTGCGCGCCATGGCGTCTCGGTGCAGACGGGACGTACACTTGCAATCATAGCATACACATCAGCATATTTAGCTCACACACACACACACACACACACACACACACACACACACACGGCACACACACACACACACACACACACACACACACACACACACACACACACACACACACAAAGCGGAAAGGACGGACAAACTGCAAATGAGTTATATAACTCGTATACACACTACAGAACCCGGATGATGAGAAAATGGCGTATGTTAAATGTCACAGTACCATACCGAACCGCCTTGTGTGGGCTTCAGTACCGAGAAACATGTCGAGACATAAGATCGTGATATCGTTCGGGTACAGTTTCGGTTTCGTCTTGCCAATACTCGGGGGGAGACACCTGATATCACAGTCGTACATACACGATACCGTCATGATGCGTGGGGTCTTTACAGTCTGATATCCCACCCCAGCCCGAGCTTCTCCAGCCAATCAGACACGCGACACAGTACCACACGGAGAAATTATCAGCGTAATTACAATGTAGCAGAAGCGCTGGCGGACTCGTGCGTTGACGGGCAGAAATCGTGATGGTGGCTCCGTTATCAAATTAAACCGCAAGATAGGAATAGGTCTAATTTAATATTCGCGGGAGCCAGAATTAATTGGTTTTGGGAGTGGTAGCAAATTAAGAAATTGGAGGATAGGCCGTCCAGTGGTGACATTTCCGTGAACTCCAAAATCTGAGTTTACTCGTATACTCATGGCTTGGGCCAGGTAATACTGATGAGAGTACAGTGTGGAAAAACAAACTTCCCAGACATCAAATAAAACGAAAACAAACAAACAAACAAAACAACCAAACAAATAACCCGAACAAAACAGCACATAAGCGCTGGAGACACCAGCGGTGACCGTATCAAATTCAGAGGCGTGCGACAGCGGACGAAGAAAATCTTTCCAATAACAGGTAATTACTGTAACTAATTTTTGTTTTTATCACTTCCATGCTTAATTGCACTTGACCAGCTTTCGCTGTAGGTGAGGGTGGGATGGGGTGGGGGTAGCAGTTTGGCAAATTGGTCTAGCACATCGCAAGTATCGACTCCAGGATCAGATGGTCACAAGTTAATATCCAAAACAGAAATTTGTGCGGGACGTTTCTTCCCGTTTCGTGTAGTTGAAAACGAACATGTGGCGGACAAAGGACGTTAACACCTCAAAGCACCGACTCACCTTTCAGGGGCACTTACGTCGGTTTCGAGTTCATGTAGTTCTTGTGTTAAGTCACGGTCTTAGTACGCACAGTATAATTATGGGACTTGGGTTAGATGATACCTTGATATCGACTGACAACAGAGTTTCGGGTCTTCAGCCTGGCTGAGCTCCAGAAGCCAGATCCATCTAGTAACGCTATACTAAAATACGACTGAGTTAAACATTCTTACAAGGACACTGCTCGATTAACCTTGCCCTTCGGGTGTCCGCTTTGTAGTTCAGGACGGTCAGGTCACGGGGTGTAACGTGGTGGTTTGAAGGTGTCGACGAGACAGCGATTTACGACGAGAAAGCACAAATGACATTTCCGGGTTTTTTTTGGGGTCGAATTTTCTTCAGAAAAAAAACAACATTTTTTTTCTCTGCACAAAAGTTCTGTTTTGCATAAAATTGTCCATGTTTCTGTAGAAATATTACAATTTGTCAGAATTCGCCAAGCATATATATACTTTCTCATTGTAAATCGCTGTCTCATAAGGCACCTTCAAACTACCCACGTTACACCCCGTGCAACTGTATTTCACCTGGCCTGTCGGGTACTTAGGGCCCTCCTGACATATGGCTATTGTGGTCAGAGAAATATGGTACACTGATCCGTCTAAAGGCGTCACCCCGAAGCTTACTGGGGGTGTAAGATAACCCGTATCCATATCTTGCACTTTACACTAACCCCAAGACCCGGTCAGTGCTTTGTGCTGACCGCAGCCAGGTGACCGCGCCAAGGACTCCAACGGGGTGGCCGAATGATAGAGCGTTGGACTTCAAATGCTCGGGTCGTGAGTTCGTATCCCGGCTGGGGCCAAATATTTGTGCTGGCTTTTTCCATCGTTGCCCCGTCTTTGATATCACTCGTATGTGGTGGAAAAGGACGTTAAACACCCAAACACCCACCCCCACCCACCCTCAAGGACTCCAAACACTCATCTGTAGTGACGTCGAGATGTCTAGAGTCACCTAGAAACAGGGCCTATGAGAGACATGGTTTGAAAATCGCTTATTCTTTTTTTTTCTCCCCAGAAACTCCAAGCATTCATGAGTAGTGACGTACAGAGGCCAGTGATCTGGGTGGGTGGGTGTTTGGCAGTTTAAAGTCCTTTTCCACCACGTTTGGGTGATATCAAAGACGGGGCAACGAGAAAAAGGCCAGCACAAATACAGACTTCAACATAAGTCAAGGACCACTTGCAAATTTGGCTAAAATTCCTGGAAGATGTCCGTGCAGCACATGGTGGTTTTTTCAGCTTCAGCAAGCTTTGCAGGATGCATTGTTAACCCTTTAACACTTTCATAACAAAAAAATTTGAAAGATTCCTTGATCTCTATTTTTGGTGAATTCTTAAAAATTAGACCTGTCTGTCAAGGTGGTCCTTGACTTATGTTGAAGTCTGTATATGGCCCCAGCCGGGAGCCAGTCACCTGGACAAAGAGCCTACGCGCTATGGAGTTTACAGGCGTTTAGCCGGTTTTTAAAAAAAAAATGACCTCAGCCGAGTCGCACTCTGTAAACACATAATGACGCTTAAATGTTAGGAATGCAAGATCACCTTTCCGTCAGGTGGTACAGGTATTAGGTTCAGTGGATGTGCTCAAGTTTGTACCGGGGTGAACCTCCCACAAGTAAGTCTACGCTCTAAGTGAAATCAGTTTAGGGTGGAACACGATACGCACAGAAATTCGAGATCCAAATTACGAGGATATTGAGTTTCGCTACAAACCTAACACTCCTACATACTGAACTCGTCTTGAAGTATCGCATACAAAGTGTAACTGACATGAGGGCTTCTAAAATCTTTTAAAATCTTCACCGGACCTTATCTGGTAGACGCCGGAAGATCGAAGGAAGTTCTAGAATCTGCATCCGTTGAACCTAAAAGACAAACCATAAAGGCAGAGACATCCTCATAATCGAGGGTTCCTTGCCAGAACGCGCTATCTGTTTCCTTATGGCAGTACCTTATGGCAGTACCTTATGGCAGTACCTTATGGCAGGGAACTCTCGTATATATATGTCTCTGATAAGGGTGTGAAACTCACTTTTGGCAGCAGGTCCTTTCGGTACCAGGTCCCGAGAGTTTGGAATTCACTTCCTCTACATGTCCGTCGGTCTCCATCTTTCACAGTTTTTAAAAACAAACTAAAAACCCACTTCTTCCAGTCAGCCTTCTCTCCCTCTTAGTTAATTAGCTGCGAAATGGTCTTTGTTGCTTGCGCAACTCTATCCATCTGTAAACACTCCCCCCCCCCCCCAGCTCATTTTATCGAGATCCCAGCTGTATGTTATGAAAGTGATGTGTGTGTGTGTGTGTGTGTCGCTCCGTGTGCAATTGTAATTGTAAAGCGCTCTGAGCCAGCGTCTGCTGGGATACTGCGTCATATAAAAGCAATTTATTATTATTATTATTATTATTAAGGGTCAGGTGGGGTACTAAACTTTGCACTGGGGTGAACCTCCTACTGGTATGTCGCTGTTCACATTAAAAGACGATAGGGGTACAGAAATTCGAGATCCAAATTTAGAGGATATTAAGTTTCATCAGTCGCCTAACATTCGTTCTACACACTAAACTCGCGTTTATGCATCGCATACGAGATTTTCACTGGGGTGAACCTCCAACACATGTACCTCTGCTCACATTGAAAGAAGTTTGAGGTACAGAAATTCGAGATCCAAATTTAGAGGATATTCAGTTTCATCAGACACCAAACATTCGTTCTACACATTAAACTCGCGTTTATACATCGCATACGAAGTCTGCACTTGGGTGAACCTCCAACAGATGTGTCTCTGCTCACATTAAAAGAAGTTTGAGGTACAGAAATTCGAGATCCAAATTTAGAGGATATTAAGTTTCGATAGACACCAAACATTCGTTCTGCTTACTAAACTCGCCTTTAAACATCGCATACGAAGTGTAATTGAGATGAGGGCTTTTAAAATATTCTCTGTCGTTCAAAACGTTATCTGATAGACACCGGAAGGCCGAAGAAAGTTCTAGAGTTCTCTGTACCCGTTTGCACCTAGACAACATCTTTGTAATTTTAGAAATCCTTGAAGCTGACAAAGATGAACCCTTTCCGGCCATTATCGGCTCTTGTTTCCTCCGAATTTATCCACCGAGCTCTTAATACTTCTATTTTTGGTGCTTTTATCAAGTCAGGAGAGGAATAAACAGTATTTTTATACAGGACGAATGTGGAAACAATGGGGGTGGTGGTAATCTTTCAAAACATTAGACCTCAACTGCGTTGGTGGTGAGAGTTCGTGTCAGAACATCAAGTCGAGTGTGAATGACTTTGAGTTTTCCTTACACGTATTTCAGCTTCAAACGTAAGTCAACAAACAGCACTTGAAACAATAAAATAAATGAATGAGTCATTTTAACTCAATTCAGTCCTACCAAGTCAGTTTAGGGTTGTGCACCAGAGGCCTGACTAAAAAAAAAAAACCAAAAAAAAAAAATTCATGTTTGCATGGATTTAAATTTGGCTTAGTGGGGGTGTTGCACTTTGATTAAATGGGTCTGCAATCTTAAAAAAAGCCGCAAACAGTTTAAGAACAACAACAACAACAACAACAACAACAACTGCGACTCCTGCGACTGTGTATACTGCAGGCAACTGCCACAGTTGTAGAGTTTTCAGCGCTTCTGAGAACCAGAACGTGAGCTTGCAGTGACTCCATTGTGGTTTTGGTCAGTGAGCGAGAAACATCGCTACAAACGGGTATAGTGTTCTGCACGAGAAGACTAGCCACTGCGGTCTTCCTCGCTCAGTGTCAAAATGCGAACAGAACTGTAAAATCACGCTGCCCTTGGCTTTCATAAGAGTTTGAAAACTCTGTAACTGTGACAGAGTTAACTGTACAGTTTTGCACAGTCGGATAGGTAAAAAAAAAAGACAAAAAAAAAAAAAAGACTGTGTGTACCTTTTTGTTGAGATTGCAGACCTTTAACACCGCAGCGTATGGATGCTACTCAGGTCCTCAGTGAGTGGACTGCCTTGAACCACATTGCATTCAAACCACTGACTTCTTGCTCCTGCTCCCAGCGTCACCTCCCGTGCGGGTGGGAGTCTTCAGTGGGGGAAGGGTGGGCGGAGTGAGGACAGGACGTTGAACTCACTGGGAAGACAACCGAAACCCCAGAACCGCGCACCTGTTGACCACGATATCGCACATCTGCAGTAAGTGTCAGCTAAGTACGTATCCGATGTCCCCAGTAACAGTAGAGTCTGATTTGTCAAGTGATATCCGAGAGGCTCCAAGTATCGCTTACTCTGTACCCCAGTAACCTTTTCATGCTTGGAATTCAAGTAAATTGATCAGGAAATGGATAAGAGATGAAACTAAAGATCTGGGCTCCTGGTGTGTCACGCCTGAGCATCTTCACGATGCTATGAAGATTTAGGACTTGAAAACGGATACAGTACCTCAGTTTAGGAGGACTTATCGAGGGACAATTTCAAGCTGTTGCCGTATGACTATGTTGCCGTCGCTGTTGACCTGAAAACGTTGACGTGGAACTGTTTTGAAACAAGACATTAAAACAAGATATCGAAAGATTTCTGTTCTTGCACTCGACGAGAAGAGAAATTGAATGCTTTTATTTTATTATCTTATATACACTGTCAGACTGTACTGCAGAAGAGAAATTGTTGGCATAAAAGAATTTCTCTTCTAAAATGGACAATAAAGATATTGTAGTGTATATTGAGTTGTTTTAATGTATTTATTTAGTTAGTTAGTTTGTAACTTAGTGAATTATGCTGATGGGACCGATGTCACATGGGAGTGTTTTTAGTCCGAACAAACAGCGAACATGGAGTGTTTTTCCATGTTTCTCGTGTGATATGCGGCCACAACAGGCCTTTTTGCCCTAATGTTTCCATAGCATGTTTTGTTTTCCATATTCCATGTTTGTTCGACCCCCCCCCCCCCGAAAACAACAACAACAACAACAAAACTAAAACAAAAACAACAACAACAACAACAAAAACAAACAAACATGTGCTCCTGAAACCGCGCAACGTGACATAACGCACTCCCCTATGAAAGAAATCTTCTTACGTATTGTCTCTTGCTCGTCCTGCATTGAAAAAAAAATTAACAGGGCGGAAACGACTTCATTTAAACACAACAAAGACGCCGAACGAAAACTTCGTTACGGTTCATTGATTTCTTTCTTTCAGGTACAGCAATGTATGTGACTGGGTGCACAGCATGCGTAGACAGAACGCGCGAAATGTATTGCGTGTTCTTTTGGGCCGAGGACAAAGCGGTTAACAGACGTGAAAGGATTGGATATCAGTTGGAGCGTTACGGTCTGGTGCTGACGAACCCGCTCAGTCGAGCAAAATAAAGTTTGACCTTTTTGTCTGTGAAATTGTGCAGATTGTCACGTACTGAGTGCGTGTATTTTACAAAATCTGAAAACCCACCTCTTCACTGCCCTCAACCAATAGCTGCTGTTGCCAAATAATAATAGTAATAATACTAATGAGTATTGTGTAGGCGCGTTACCCAATTTCATGAATCGGCTCAAAGCGCCGCGAATTGAACCCAACACGCACGCTCAGGTGAGTCACACACATTCTCTCACACACTGGACACGTCAGTGGTGCCAAGGGTCAGCTCAGCTATCTAAATTTCGGAATTTAGAATTGCATTTATTTTTCAGATTTGGTGGGCTGAACATTTTCAAAGCAAAACACTGAACATCATCCTGCTGGTCGCGCGTGTTCGGCTTGAGTTGTAAGTTCATTGACTACGACAGAGGAATACAGTGTGTGTGTGTGTGTGTGTGTGTGTGTGTGTGTGTGTGTGTGTGTGTGTGTGTGTGTGTGTGTGTGTGTGTCGGGGCAGCGGAGGCCGTGTATTATGCTGCACAGTATGTGTTTGTAGTTAAATTTGTGTGGAGAAATGTTGCGTGTGTGTCTGTGTGAGTGAGTGAGGGTGTGTCGATTGTAAGGCGCCCTGAGCTCCTCAGTGCAGGAGGGAGGGCGTCCCTTAAATACCCATTATTATTATTATTATTATTAGTTATTTTATACTTATTGTGGTATATTGGCGTCCACAGGATTTGACTGTGACGTCTTTGACGACAATAGTGCTATACTGTAGGTCACAGGATACAATGCAAATGAAGCAGGTCAGGGAGTCAGAGGAACGGCATTATCAAAGTGAGTTTCCCTTGTTCTCCTTGATGTTTTTACTACTACTACTACTACTACTACTTGAGTATTATGTAGGCGCTTTGCCCAATTTCTTTAATTGGCCCCCTTGTTCTCCTTAATAATTCAAAGCGGCACCACGAGCTCATCTGACCCCAACACGCACGCCCACGAGAACAAAGGAGAACAATTATGGTCCGTGAAGAAGATGTCAGACAAAGAAGATAAAACCCGTCAATTGCCGATTTTCCCCATTCAAAAGACGGACCAAAAAAAAGGAAAAAAAAGTGCTTGACCCTAACAGAAGTACTAACAGAAGCCGCAGGTCAGTGACGGAAGAACAGGCCGGGCGGGCAGTGTCCTGAACGAATCCCGGTGTAGGATCCGGTCCGGTCCCCCCTCTGAAGCAGTCCCCGGGGGACCAATTCGTGGCAAAAACTGCTCTATAATGGTCCCCCCTTAGACATCCAGCCTCGTTTTCGACTGGTCCCCTGGGCGATTTTGGTCCCCCCTCGCATCCAAAATAGGCCCCCTCTCGAACTGGTCCCCCTCTTTTCTAACCAATGTAGAGCTATGTCAGTATTTATTTTTAACTTTATTGTTATAGTGTGTGTCAACTCAGTAGAAAACGTGACTCTGGATCTCTCACTCACTCTCTCTCTCTCTCTCTCGCCCCCCACACTTTCTCTCCTCCCCCCATCTCTCAAACACACACACACACACACACATTATGCACGCACGCACGCACGCGTGCACACTCACTCACGCACGCACGCACGCAAACACACACGCGCACACACACACACACACACACACACACACACACACCTCTTTCGTTATATGTATAATTATTTTCATTTTTGTACAGAGATGTTATTCAAGATGATCTTGAACTGGGTCAAGGTTACAGTGTCAAATCTAAACTTTTAAAGTGATTTAACTTCGTAGATTTGCCGTTCTATGTAGCCTATACTTTTGTTTTTTTATTTTCTCTTTTTTTTTGTGGGATGAGAAAACGGTCGCCACTAAAAAACAAAAGTATAGGCTACATAGAACGGCAAATCTACGAAGTTAAATCACTTTTAAAAGTTTAGATTTGTTTTCTCTTTTCTTTTTTTTTTTTTGTGGGATGAGAAAATGGTCGCCACGCTTCTTGACACGTCACGTGACTCGTGTCAAACATGCCTATAATTATAAGTACACGACAATTCATTCCGTACTTGGGCCACCGAGGTTGAGATATTTGCTGCAGCCACCCTCTTGGACACGCCCGTGTATGTGTTCACAAGAGAGGCTCCAGGCCGACAACCTAGGTGGCTGAAATACGGGCCAGTTTGGCAATCGGCCCCATTGAAAACAGACAGAGTAATTTATATAATGAATCTTGGACATCACTTTGCTCCTGTTTTTTGTGTCACTCCTTAGACCAGCCTGAGAACTGTTAGTCTTCTGCTGTTTTTGTTGTTTCAAGGGTCATGATTTGAGACACTGGTACTCAGTCTTGACTGTCTACTTGAAGTACGCTGAAAGCCAAAGGTGGCAACTAGTTTTCATGTCATGGACACTTACTTAATTTTGAAGAAATATTTTTTCTATGGCGTTGTATAGAAAATATTAGATACTTGGTCTTTGATGTTATTCTCTAAATGCTATTTCCAGTTTAAAAAAAATGACAGGAAATGTGGACAGCAAAAAAGAACCAATGCAAAAAAAACAACTGAAAGAAGCACATAAATCGGAAAAAAAAAAAGAAAAAAAATGTTCCTATGGCCCTGTGCTTTTGGGGACAATAAAGTTTTGTAACAATAAAGTTAAAAAATACTGACATAGCTCTACATTGGTTAGAAAAGAGGGGGACCAGTTCGAGAGGGGGCCTATTTTGGATGCGAGGGGGGACCAAAATCGCCCAGGGGGACCAGTCGAAAACGAGGCTGGATGTCTAAGGGGGGGACCATTATAGAGCAGTTTTTGCCACGAATTGGTCCCCCGGGGGACTACTTCAGAGGGGGGACCGGACCGGATGCTACACCGGTACCGAGCCAGCCACAGGCGCGGTCTCTCCATCCCACGCGCAGAATTAGGTCAAACATGGCGGCGTGGAACTAGGCTAAAATATTCAACATTCGACGTTTACCGTCGGCCCCGCCCCGCCCCAGAAGAAACCGGAGGCGCGTTCAGTTAGCTTAGCGGCTACGTAGCAAAGCGAGGAAAGCTAGCGCTTGCGTTCAGTTGCGCGTAGCGTGGCTAGCCCCTAGCGTAGGAAAAGTAGGACCCCGCAGAGGTGCTAGCTTCGGCTAGCTTCTCATTTCAAGATGGCGTCCGTTCGTGTGTGTGGCTTCAGTTTTTTTCAACTGTTTGATTTTTAAAGATCGATGGGGACCAGGCTTGATCTGTACCAACTTATTATCCAGTTTAATTTGCTGAATCCTATTAGGGACGTTCATAAATCATTTCTAAGCCAGCGTTTCCTTTGTTCGCGTTCTGCGTTCACGCTCAGCGCTGGTTCTTGCTAAACTGACGAAGTCTTTCATATGCGCGTCACGGCTGGGTTTCTGTCTTTGGTCTGCTTCTCTTCACTCAACATGCAAAACAACTTGTCTGTGGCTTGCATCATGCTTACGATCGCCCCCTCAACAGCATTATAGCAAAGTTCTTGTTTAAGAAGTTCCTTGCCAACGCTCACGCTTTCCGCCATTTTGAAAATGCTCGCACCGCTAGCGCCGTTCAGTTGACTGCTAGCTTTCTTCCTTTTGCGATCGCTACGTCGACCTAGATATCTACCTCAACTGAACGAACCTCGGCCGGAGTCTTCAGTCTCGTTCTCCGCCGCCGAAATTCGTCACCCATGCAGGTCTCGTCTGACACACCCGCAAATATTGCTGGGCTACTAAGTAGAGATTTCAGTGGTCCACCAGCAATTGAAATACTTTAAAAAGATCAATATCACTTCCAGCTTCTACTTCAGTCACATCAATAGCTGGATGGACTTGCATTGCCTCGATACGTTTAACAATGAATACATGTAATCAATGCAGGCGCTTTATCCCAACTATTTGGCTCAAAGCGCCGCGAGCGAAACCCAATACGCACGCTCACGTGAATCACACGCATTCTCTCAGACACTGGCCATGACTGAGTACATAACAATCGCGTGTTGCGACGGGCCAGCTCATCAATTTAAGTTTCGGAATCAGTTTTCGGAATTGCATTTATTTTCGAACATTGTGAGCTGAACATCCCCAAAGCAGAGCCGGGGGGAGGAAGCCGGGGGGAGGAAGCCGGAGACCCGGAGAGAGCCCCCGACGTTCGGGACGAGGGTGGGGTGGGTGGCTGGGAGTTTAACGTCCTTTTCCACGGCCTGAATGAACGGTGCCACATACGAGAAAGAAAAAGAAAAATTCTTCGCCCCGGACCCGGCCGTCGGGGGCTTTCTCCGGGTACTCCGGCTTCCTCTCCCTCTTGCATTGGCGACAAAGTCTTAAACCACTAGACTACCGACCGCCCGAACTGAATACGCGTAAAGTGCTTCAACTGCCCCTGTGTCAATCATGCCGAAGAGCTGATCTGGCACGTTACATCCGCCGTTAGTACCAGACAAGAGAAGACGCCAGATCTGCGGCTGAGATACTCCTGATGGAGGACAGGAATAGCGTGTGACGGTCTCATCTCTGTTTGCATTTGTAATTACAGCCCATTTGGGTCACGCGCAGATATTTGCCTAGAATATCAATTGCTGAAGCGGTTTTTACATAAAAGTGTCCCAGTGGACCTTCAAACCCCCCCCTACCTCCATCCCCGTCTTCCCCCGAGACGTCCTCCACCCCAGATTCGTTTCTGGGTTTGTTAGTTCAAGAGCTGACCTGGTATCTGGGGATTTGTGTGTGTGTGTGGTGTGTGTGTGTGTGTGTGTTGTGTGTGTGTGTGTGTGTGTGTGTGTGTGTGCGCGTGTGTGGTGTGTGTGGTGTGTGTGAGAGAGAGAGAAGGAGAGAGAGAGAGAGAGAGAGAGAGAATGTGTGTGTGTGTGTGTGTGTGTGTGGAGAGAGAGAGAGAGAGAGAGAGAGAGAGAGAGAGTAGTCTGTGTGTGTGTGTGTGTGTGTGTGTGTGTGTGTGTGTGTGTGTGAGAGAGAGAGAGAGAGGAGAGAGAGAGGAGAGAGAATGTGTGTGTGTGTGTGTGTGTGTGTGGAGAGAGAGGAGAGAGAGAGAGAGAGAGAGAGTAGTCCCTGTGTGTGTGTGTGTGTGTGTGTGTGTGTGTGTGTGTGTGTGTGTGTGTGTGTGTGTGTGTGTGTGTTGACATTCTTTGCGTCAGTGAAGGAGCACTCTACTTCTGTCACTGTCACACTCAACCCAGACAACTGCAATTCATTTTATTTATGAGTGAAAGTGAAAACCCGGTCATGATTCTGTTGTCCCTGAGGCTACCGTCACCTCACTGGTAATATGTATGTTTTACACATTTTTCTTCGTAAAATTGTATGTATGATAGACTCGGGAGTAGGCCGTGCTTTCTGTCGCAAGACAGTTTCTAATCATATTCTAATCATATTCTGCTTTTCACAAAAGACAAAACAAAACATCTTTAATCATAGCAGGCAGTTTGGACAGAGCCATTTCAAACTGAACATTCTTGCATTCATTTTTGCCGTCTCTTCTTGCCGGGTTGTCGATTATGCAACACCCACTACACCCAAAAAGAAAAGTTTGCTGCGAAGCTAGCAAAGACGCAGTTTGGGAGAAAAAAAAAAAAAAAAAGGCAGGCAGAAGACAAGAAATTGACGAGTTGGACAGCGTCAATAATCATCAATTTCTTCCACCACCGTGTGTGGGAAGACGGTTTGTTGAAACTGCCGGTGGAGTGGGTGGGGGATGGGTGCGGTTGTTGGAGGGGAGGGGAGAGGGGTGTGGTGGGGGGTGCGGATGGTGAGTGTGTAGGCTTTCGGATAATGAACAAGAACAGCAATTATGTTAGCGCAAGCACTAACAATGGAAAGTGTAATTTTCAAATTATTTTAAGCCTTATGTAAGATCGAAGGCGCGCGGCTCGGCCCACAGAGATGACAGACAAGTGTCATTGATTCATACTCCTTAACCGCCTTTTTTTTTTTTTTTTTTTAAACAATGCAAGACATGTTTGCACTCAAGCGCTGATCTTCCCAACAGGGTGCTGTATTTTTACATCGATATTTTTTTGTGTGTGTCAAGGTTGGGAGGACAGACAACCTTGGCATTTTCACAGTACAGTGGTTGCCGCACCGAGACATGTCCTCTGTTGCAATGGAGATAATCTGGGACGGCGCGTGATAAGAAAATTAATAGAAAAAAAGGGGTTAAGTGTGTATCGCGTCTGATAAGAACGACATTCAGATCAGCACTGGAGAACTGTGAAGTTTAGATTCAGGAAGTGATCGAGGGAGGGGGATGGGAGGGGGTGGGGGGGGGGGAAGGGGGGCTGGCGGTAACTTCATTTTGAGTGCTCATGAAAGCAAACTGAAATTTGACCGCAGAAAGTTTCTTTAGACCATCGATTCATCTAAGAAATTTCAAAGAGCTTCTCTCTCTCTCTCTCTCTCTCTCTCGGGAGCCGGGATAGCCGAATGGTAGAGATTTGGACTTTAATGCTCGGGTCGTGAGTTCGAATCACTGCTGGGGCCAAATATTGTTACCTCTTTCTTGTTGCTGCCTTTGTCTATGTGGTAGAAAAGGGCGTTAAACCCTCAAACACCCTACCACCCGCCTCACCCCCTCTCTCTTTCTCACACCGTACAAGACCGCGAGGAACAATCTGGTGACGTCAAGACCCCGCATAGATCTTTTTAAGGCTAGTTTTTCATATTCTGGAGCCTGCATGTGGAATTCACTTCCGGCGCACAGTATTTCAGCTCCAACCATCAACACCTTCAAGGCCCGGTTATTTACCCATTTGTCCCTATCATAAACTCAATAACACCTGCCAAGGGTTTTTTTTTTCCCCCTACAGTTTTCCTTTATTTTTATTTTCTTCCTTTATTTTCTTCTTTTCATTACGAGTTGTGTAATTATGTGTTTGTACTACATGTATTAGTGTGTGGTGTGTGTTTTTAAATTTTGAAACGTGCTTTGCCTTCTTTATATATTCCTGACTATGAGTTCACCTTAGTACTGTAGCGACTGATAGTAGTTTAGCAACCGTGTGTGTGTGTGTGTGTGTGTGTGTGTGTGTGTGTGTGTGTGTGTGTGTGTGTGTGTGTGTGTGTGTGTGTGTGTGTAGAGTAGCAAGGACAAGATGTAAGACAGGTCTGCGCACCTAATCTTCTATCCTTTGAAAATAAAGTGTCATTGTCATTGTCATTGTCATTGTCACATTAGAACTTCATTCTGAATGCTTATGAAAAGGACGTTAAACCCTCAAACACCCGACAACCCACCTTCCCCCACCCCCTCCTTTCTCTCTCTCTCTCTTTCTCACCGGCAGTAGAACTTCATTCTGAATGCTTATGATAGCGATATATCGATCGAAGAAACTTTCTTGGACCATCGATTCAGTTCACTTTCATGCACTCATAAATCGATGAGGCGCACACTTTCTCTCTCTCTCTCTCTCTCTCTCTCTCTCTGGAACTTCAGCGGTTTCAATGCTTCCGAAAGTGGACTGAATATCGAGGAAAGTTTCTGAGATCATTGATTAGGGTCACTTTTATGCACTCAAAAACTGAAGAGGTCTGTCGATACGGAAACACATTAGCACGACAAATGTGTTTGTTCAGAACAACCGGGAACTCTCTCTCTCTCTCTCTCTCTCTCTCTCTCTCTCACACACACACACACACACACACACACACACACACACACACACACACACACACACACACACACACACACACACACACGATTGAGTTGTGAGTTCAATTCTCGGCCGGACGCCAAAAACATACAAATAAACACACTAAAACGGTTTGTTGAAGTGTGTATCAAGATTTAAACAAATGCGGTCTATGACCTGCAACACTTTCGCATAGCACGATGGGTCTTATCGGTGTAACGTCACGCTAAAATGAGTTACGTAGTCATCAACGTGAGAAAAGTGGAATCTGAAATTGACTTGAAACATCTGGCGTTATGTGCGTGCAGCTGCTGCAAGTGTCACCCCTGGGGTAACCAAATTGTACAAAACATGCCCGTGATTAGAGAGAAGACTTAGTAAGCACGCCGCGAAGTCGGTACTTGTATGACGATTTTCCGTGCAGATTTGCTTTAATCCATGAGCAAGCATGTCGCCGTGGTGCAGCGCCACACGCCTACCTACTCCCAGAGACGTGGAAATATGTTGGACCGTAACCTACCGTTTTTTTTTTCAATGCCTTCAATAATAATAATAATAATAATAATGGCTTTTTATCTCAGATATTTGGCTCAAATCCCCGCGAGCTAAACCTACACCCAACACGTACGCTCACGGGAATCATACGCATTCTCTCCGACACTGGCCATGGAACACATAACAATCACGTGTTGCAACAATCTAGGTCAGTGCCACTCCTCCCCGATCCCACCCCCCCCCTCACCCCCTTATCCACGGTCACACCACTTCTTCCTTCCTTCTCATAGCAAATGGCAGTAGGACAGGGTGACTGACTGCACGACAGTCGGATGGGAGCAGCCTGCAACTGACCCTGAGAGGCATCATTAGCGCGTGAGGCAACCTGAGACACACAACCTGCAGGGCACGTCTGGGGCGTCGTTGAGCGGACCCTGAGGGCATATCGTCTGCTCGTTGCTTCTCTGGCCTTTCAGGAACAGATCGTCGACACCTCAGAGTCAGTCGCGGCACAGCTTAAAGAACCGCATTCCGACATCATTCTCAGTCGGCTTGGAAATCGTTCGGTGCTGTTTGTGGTGGTGCCTTCTCTATGTCTACTCAGTCATGCACAATTACAGCCTCAGCGATGCTGGGATTGAGAAGAAGCCGAAACGCAAGACGACGAGCACAGCGTCTTTTATAAAGTCATGTCACGTAGACATTGGTACAGTTACAGCCTAGCACAGACTTGCACTGGGCTAACAGAAGCCGAAATGCGAGCCGAAGAGCGCTGTGTCTGCCACAGTCTTGCGGACGCGGTTAGTCAGAAGAGCTTTGGACCGTTGCAGTTCTGGTTTGCAGAGCCAGCAGCCGTCACTGTATTGCACCCACACCTCTATACTGACCACTGAGGTAGACTGTTTCAAGTATAAAGGCTCACTCACAAATACAACTGTTTCAAAACAAAAATTGTCTTCTGTCAAGACCGTAAGTAGTAATCTTAGAACATGTGACTTTAAAGGGCATCACCAGAAGCCTTCCTTCCTTTTTTGCACTCTGCTAGTGCAACTCCCCATAATTCTCGAAACGTTTCCTTTCGCCTAGTAAGACACCGGGGGGAGTGTTATGTAGAATGGGGGCATCTGTGGAATGGAATGGAACATCTGTCTTTGAAGGGCATCACCAGAAGCCTGCCTTCCTTTTTTGCACTCTGCTAGTGCAACTCCCAATAATCCTCGACACGTTTCCTCTCGCCTAGTAGGACACCGGGGGGGGGGGGGGGGGGGGGGGGGGGGGGGGGGAAGTGTTATGTAGAATGGGGGCAGGTCTTTGGCGTTAATGTCAGTCATTTGGGATGGGACCTCCGCAGAACCTTCCAGCAATGCATGACCGGTGCGCTGGCCGGAATGTCCCTGAACTGTTCTCAAGATTCCGGCTTCTCGAACCAGCTTCCTCTTTGCCCGTTGCACATCTTGCTTGAAACCTTTCGCCCGCTGCACCCCGGTCTCGAACCTTCGGGGTTTGGCCAGCCGGGTCACGTCGAAAGGCCAGAGCTATCCAACAAAAGTCAGAAGTAAGTGGGTCAGGATGAGTGCAGATGAGCTGATGGGACTGAGAACTGAATCCGCAAAATATCCGACTTTCTGTGTGGCTTCAGCATCTTTGAGTAGTTCCCCACCGTTAGCTGGTCTTCATGGCCGCGCCGATGAAAGTGAAAACTATCTAAAAGGAGTGAACTAGACAAAAGGGGGGGGGGGGGGGGCTTTGGGAGTTTAACGTCCTTTTCCACCACGTATGGGTGATATCAAAGACGGGGCAACGAGAAAAAGGCCAGCACAAAAATAATTATAACCCCGGCCGGGATTCGAACTCACAAACCGAACATTGAGGGTCCAACGCCGCTCTACCATTCGGCTATCCCGGCTCCCCGTGAACCAGACGAGAGGAAAGGAGCTGAGGCCATATTTCCTCGCGTGTCATCACTGAGTATCTTTGATTAGTACCCCTACTGTTAGCATTAAGCGCGCCAACATGAAGTCCACATTAATTTTCAAATAGGAGAAGAAACCAAAAGGATAGCAGACGAACTGATGGAACATTTCTCGCAAAACCGTTTTGTGTGTCACCAGCATCAGTACCGCGAACTAGGGTTTCAGCGGAGACAGGCGAAGATGTCGTAAACAACACTATTCCAGAAGAAGTATGCCTCTCGTAAACTGACCTGGTTGGAGTATTTTGTTCGTGGCCGACTCGGCAGTAAACCAGTCTACAGTGACCTGTATTCCTTGTTGAAGCCGGGTTCGTCTTCGTGTTTGATCAATACTTTAAAGTCACCTTTTAGGAGGCCAACATAATAATGCTAATAATAATTCTTATACAACGCAAAATCCGCATCATTGTGGGCTCTATGCGATTTATAAAGCCACATTTTAAGATGTAAGTATAAAAGATCTATCTATCTATCTATATGGAGAACACATAAGCGGCAATCAGCACACACACACACACACACACACACACACACACACACACACACACACACACACACACACACACAGGGTGTGTGTGTGTGTGTGTGTGTGTGTGTGTGTGTGTGTGTGTGTGTGTGTGTGTGTGAGAGAGAGAGAGAGAGAGAGAGAGAAATTACACGAATTTAGTGATTTTAACTTCTTTTATATGTCTTATGCTCGCCCGCATGAATTGCCCTCCGGAGATAAATAAAGTATTTTGACTTGACGTGACTCGACTTGACACATGCTGTGCTGCACTCAAACTGCTCGTGCCAGAAGTCCAAATTATCTAATAGGAGTGAAGCAAACGACAGCACACGGTCTTGACAAGAACTTTCTCGCCAAAATGCCCTACTTCCTGCGTGTCCTCAGCTGCATCTTTGATCAGTGCCGACAGCTACAGCCGGGGTTTCAGAGACCGGCGAAATTGTCGTAAACACGACTCGGCTTACGAGGGTTCACTGCCAAAGGGTAATATCTCTCTTCTTTCTATCTGTACTGATAATGCCTTCTGGCACTGCAGGAAACTCTCGTTTCGCGATGTTTTTGTTGTTGTTGTGAATCTGGTCGTAAAAACCAGTAGCTGTTGTGGGCGGATTACCTTGTTTATGGAAGTCTGGACAGTAAAGTACATGGACTGAGATGTATAATAATAATAATGAATACAGTTTATATAGCGCCTATCTGTTTTCTACGAAACACTCTTTGCGCGCGCGCGCGCACACACACACACACACACACACACACACACACACACACACACACACACACACACACACACACACACACACACACTGAGTGCTGATGAAAAGTGGTCGGACTACAGCTCGAAAGCTTGCCTAAAGAGGTAGGTCTTTAAATGGGCTTTGAATTGAGTCAGCGTGGGAAGATCCCTAATGGTGACAGGTAAAGCGTTCCAGACGGAGGGGGCGGCGTAAGAAAATGAACGACCGCCAGCTGACTTCAGAGTTGTTTTTGGAACCTTTAACAGTTTTTCTGATGATGAACGGAGAGTGTAGAGGATGTATCGTATAGCTTGTTGATGCAAAGCTCGCCTTCACGTGTTTCCTGACAGGAGAGATAAAAATATAAGAGCCACGGTGCCATTTCACGTGACTGGATTGTAATCTGATGTTTTCCGGTGTGTGCGTTCCCCCCCCCCCCCTGACAACATCTTCAATTTCTTAAAGGAGGCAAACCTGTTCTATAAAATTTAATTCAAAATTCATAGTCTTCCATTGACCTTCGTCCGTTCAATTTTTTAAGTCTTGTAAGAAACTACTCATTTAAACCCAGTAGATTTTTAATATATATTTACATCCTGTTTTATTGTATGCCCTATTATTTTTAATGACCTGGCAGAAAGGGGCCTCGCTTTGCCGCGAAATAGTCTTTGTAGCTTGCGCGGCGTAAAGGCCTAACTAACTAACTTCCGGTGTGTGAGTGAATGCGCGTGATTCACATGAACGTGCGTGTCGGCGGTTCATTAGCGTATTTGACCATTGCCGGAAGCTATAGGCTGTCAGAGACAAGCGAAACTGTCGGCGTGACAAATAGAGCTTGGGGTGAAGTTTGGTGTTTATTTGAAGGACCCTGTTTGGCGAGTGTGCTGGTTTGCAGTGATTTTTGTTGTCATGAAAAAGTGTGATTTTCCCGGTTTTTTGTATTATGTAGGGCAGGGTGCATGCCTGGGGGTTGCAACAGGAGGCAAGCTGCTAGTGAAGCTGGGACTCTTTTGCGCCCAAGAGAGGCAGAAGTGACGCGAGTGGATTTAGGTGAAGTGGCTCTCTGGCCTAAACAGGTAGTGGACTAGGAATACACCAGTGAGGGCTAAGCGGAAAGGAGACATTCATTAAAAAAAAAAACAACAACAAAAAAACCTCCTGTCAGGTGCGTGCCCTTGAATAGTCTGTGCATGGTAATTTTTATTTCTAGAAGCATTTTATTCGTGACTAGAATGCCAGAGGTTAATAGGGAATATATAGAGGCCTCGTGCATTTGTAGTCTTTGGTCTGCAGTAAACAATACTTCAAAAGAAATATAATTATACGTCTTTTATAGAAAGCAAGAGTTGTGTGAGCGGAGTATTTTGTTCATGAAGTCTCGGCAGTATATTGAAATGGATATGTTGTTGACGCCAAACTCGCCTTCAGGAGACTCGCCTGACAGGAGATATAAGACCCAAGATGCCATCCCACGTGATTGGGTTGTGTAATGTGTTGATGTGCGGTGTGTAAGCAGATAGTTTCAAAGACGAGGGCAATGGAAGAAGCCTGTACAAATTTAGGCTTTGTCGGGGTTCGCCATCCACGTGACTGGCTTCGAAGAACAAGTGGAAAGGAGTCGGTCTCGCCAGTCTGTGCTGGATGTCCTTGTAATTTGATTCTCTTCATTCACGAGCGGCCTCAGACTGAATAGGTCCCAGAAGACTGCTCACAGACACCTACCCATCAGTTCCATCGGCCGCGGACGTGTCCGAGTCGAACTGACCTGGTCTGGGGGTAGTTGAACGAGTGCACGTACTTTTGGCTGCTGGCTGGAGGTCGCGAGGGGAGGAGACAGTCACTGGGAGTCGTCCCCCCCCCCCCGGGGGGTGTTGGGGCCTGGAGCCATGCAAATAATTATCAACCACGGGGACTGTGTGACACAGTTCAAACCGCACGGTGCTGTGTATCACGTGCAGGACGGTAAAGGTCACAGACACGACTGCAATGTTTGTTTGTCTGTCTGTCTGTCTGCCTGCCTCAAGGAGGGTAACTGACCTCGCCACGTGAAGCACTAGGAGCACGGTCATATACGAGGATGGTCAAGGCAAGTCAAGCCTAAACACTTTATTTATCCCATAAGGGGCAATTCATCTTCGGACGGGCTCAATAACTCATTATGACAAAATGTTATAAAAGATATAAGAACGCATTAAACTAAATAACTACCCCCCCCCCCCAGCCGGGATGCGAACTCACGACCCGACCATTAGAAGTCCAACGCTCTACCATTCGGCCACCCCGGGCTCCCCGAGAGAGAGAGAGAGAGAGAGAGAGAGAGAGAGAGAGAGAGAGAGTCATTCACCTGAGAAAGTAATCAAAGTCAAACGATCCTCACCGCACAGAAGCGATTAAACTAATAGCCTCTTGTATCGCTTTGCAGCTTAATGAACCGTACTTCAATCACGCCCAGCCATGCTTAAAACATCGAAGGCCAAAACTAATGAAAGTAAACTAATGATTAAACTAATGAAAAGCACGAGGGAACGGCCATTACGGATGTGCTGTGCTGTGCGGAACAGCCTTTCCATCGATACAACGCAGTCTCTGAACTTATCAACCTAGACATGTTGTATAATTATTGTGGACACTATTGTTGTTTTTAGGAGGAGTACAGCTGGCCTCTCACTGAGGGACAAGCCTCAAGGGATGTCACGACCTTCCCGGCCCGCGATACATTGATCATACAACGTGTGGTCATTCAACGGTCAATGCATACGCAGAACGTGCTATACTCCTCATCATAAACAAAGGACCACTTGCAAAACCACACACAGTAAAGACGCAAAATTGCCTGCCTTATCCCTTAAAAGCCCGTGCAAAAATCGCTATTTTATTTGAAATCTTCAGATCACTAGTAGCCATTTGAAGCCACTATTGTCTAACGTTCAGCGGTCTGTGGCCTAGCGGGGGAAGACCCATGTCTTGCTTAATAGTGGCTACAGATTGCTACTACTGGTGTGTTGTGGCTTGTTCTTTTTAAGAAGTATTATCATATACTTGGCAGTGGATGGTCGCGCTTGGGCTGTTAAGAGTTATTGACAATTCCACTGGCAGCACGCCCCCCCCCCCAAAAAAAAAAAAAACAAAAAAAAACAACAACAACAAAAAAAAAAAACCAACCCAAAAACAACAACAACAAAAAACAAACAAAACAAAACAAAACAAAACAAAAACGCATGCACAAAATCGAACAGAGCTCTTTTGTGATGTAATTTTCTTAAAAACTCACGCCACTGAAAATCTTACGTAGGCTACGTCATCCATACACGCCCGCCAAACACAGCCATTTTAAGGCAACAACACTAGGTGAGGTACTTCCCTAAACATATTTGCGTATTCTCACTTTCATTCATCCTCCATGTTAGCATTCAGTCACGGTATTTCCGAAATATATTTTACCAATTCTTCCCGCTCTGTCTTGACCTAAGGTGGCTGATGAGCCGGTGAAATTCCGACGAAACGCGTCCCGCTACGGTCAAGACTTTCCTACCTTACTAGACACCATTTCCTTGCATGTCAAGTTGAATTTCAATGCGTATGAAATACCTCTGGATGGGGTTTCTGAGTAAAGTCGATGTCTTTTTTCCTTAAACAACCATGCCTGGTAGAGAAAGGCACACATGACCACTGTCCAAACCTAAAGTTTCTGTTTTCCACAAGCATATCGCTGTTTTGTCCAAAACTTGCTGTTGGGCGTGTTCTGTGGGGGTCAATTTCGTTAAAAAGTTATGCATGCTTTGGGGAATCATTCGAGCTTTACCACTGACGGTGGCCCTGAAGAGCACGAGCAAGATTCTCTGCTTTCACAGCGTATTCTGACTTCTTGTCAACACAGCTGCGGCGCCTTGTTTACAAACTAGGGGAATTCAAAGTAATCCTGAACTTTTTGTGACGAGTGTACCAACTGTCGGTACTACTGTGTCTCGAATCTCGTTCTGTCCGGAAGCGGGATGGGTGAGGGGGATGGTGAAAGGTGTGTGTGTGTGTGTGTGTGTGGGGGGGGGGGGACACGTGCAGTATAGCTACAATCTATTTCTAGGTTTGTGATCAATGTTCCCATTTTGTCCTGTGGGATAATGAGTACTTTATAGTTTATTAGTGCTTCCGTGCGCTTAGTGACAGGTGCCCAAGGGATGAGCTATTAGCACGACCAGAGGAGTGGTGGGCACTGCTGTATGTTGTATTTGTCGCTGGGTCTGTCTGTGTCTTTCGCCCACTGTGTGTGTGTGTGTGTGTGTGTGTGTGTGTGTGTGTGTGTGTGTGTGTGTGTGTTTAGCGGGTTTAGGGTTATTGTTGGTGTTAGTATTTGTTTTGTGTTTTGTTCTTTGTTGTTTGTATTTCTGTTCCTGAACAGACTGGGACTCGACAAATCGTCCGTTTGTGTGTGTGTGTGTGTGTGTGTGTGTGTGTGTGTGTGTGTGTGTGTGTGTGTGTGTGTGTGTTTATTGTTTTGTTTTGTTTTGTGTTTTGTTCTTTGTTGTTTGTGTTTCTGTTCCTGAACAGACTGGGACTCGACAAATCGTCCGTTTGTGTGTGTGTGTGTGTGTGTGTGTGTGTGTGTGTGTGTGTGTGTGTGTGTGTGTGTGTGTGTACGTGCTTGCATGCGTGCGCCGTGCGCGTGCGTGTGCGTGTGCGTGTGACTAAAGTCCCCTCGTTAACACCTCAGTACTAATCGTGACATTCCGCGCATATTTATCAAGCTGCCTGTGGTTTCCAGGATGCAAAAAAAACGTTAACCATTAAACCCCCGTCCATTTAACGGGGAATAATAAGCAGGGGGGATGACCTACCTTTATTTGTTCAAAATGAGATTGACCTTTTTGTGTTCGGTGAAGAGAGCAAAGGGGAATGACTTATTGAAACTTTTTTTTTTTTTTTTTGCTGCCCCAACTCTTTGCCAGCTCCAGTGGTGTTCCTCCCAGGTCATGGGTGGAACCCACGGAGGACTCGCAAGCTGGGACAATTTTTATTATGCATGATGATGGAGGTGAGGATGATAGTAAGATGATGCTATGGAGGTCCATGTGGTTTGGGACTGCGGGACAGGGCCGCATTCCACGCTTCCTGTCGTAAATATCCCGGCATTAACCAGGCATGGGAACTACGGCACCTGCGGTGCCGGCCGTGTAATCATCCACATCATAAGACGTGTCATACAAAGGGAAGCACCCCCAAAGTCGCACCCGTGGAGTGGGTGAATCTCGGCTGTGTGGCAACAGCCTCCCCATTGGGCCCATAGCACACCCGCTCTGGGTAGGAGCCGACCTAGGTATGAAAAATCCCTCTTGCCTCGGCTGGGATTCGAACCCGGGTCTCCCGGTCCATGATCCGAAGTGCTAACCACTACACTACGGGGGCCGGTAAACTTGTTTTGTTTGTTTGTCACGCATGCTTGTGTCTTGGAAAGCTTTTTGTGTGTGTGTGTGTATCATACACGGTTGTTTGTTTGTGTAGTTTATATTGGGTATACCGTTTTCCTTTGTTTCTATTTGAAAGTACTATTGTAAAGAACAACAGGGGATTTGGTCTTAGTGGTTAAGGCATCCGGCTTCGGATTCTGAGCTGCCTGGTTCGAGTCCCCGGTGGGCAGGAATTTGGTAAGATTTTTCCCCTTACCAAATCGAGTCCAAATTACGTACAGACTCGTATACGGTGCCAGTTGATCACCTCCTGCAAAACTGTCCAACGTACCAGAACCAAAGAGCGACAACCTGGCCTACAGACACACCGTTGCGGGAGAAGAATTACGGCCGCTCGGAAACCCTTGCGTATTGTACACCACCTAGGAGGGTGTCGGAAAGGTGCCGTAGCCTTTGCGTAAATCTGAAAAATGGCGGCCCGCTTGATTTACCAACTGCAAATGAGAAGAGCATTGCGACGGGAAAGGGTGTTTCGCGATCATACTAACCCTTTTGACTTGTACGACGATGTGGACATGCATCAAAGGTTTAGATTTAGGAATTGTGCGATCTGCTGTAGGACGACTTGAGGTACCCGTGTAGAGGGGGCGCGTTCAGTTGAGATTGTAGACCTTTAAGTCTCAAGACGTATGACAGGCAAACAACATCGCGTGGAAAGTTTTCATCGATTGCGCGTAATCTGTGCATCAGAGTCAGTCGCTTGTGTCACAGTATAGCATCTGAGACCATTGTGATGACTCTGTCCGGTGTATAAGTTGTTCTAGATGTGTACCGCGTACTGAGCAGACGACGTTATTTGGATGCGGACTGAGGACCAGCTAGACGACGCTGATTGGTGGCTATTTATAGAAGCTTTGTCGAGTCCCAGTCTGTTCAGGAACGGACCGTAGGCTAAAAGAAAGTCGTATTTCTCTACTATTAGAAACAAACAACAAAGAAACAAAAACAACAAACAAATCAAAACCCGACAAAAACAGAACCACACAAACAACAACACACACACACACACACACACACACACACAAAAACCAACAACAAAAAACAGCAAGCAAACAAACAGACAAAAAACATCGTCTTTTTCCACGACATACCGGTGATATCAAAGACGGGGCAACGATGACAAAGTCAACACAAATATTTGGCCCCAGCTGGGATACGAACTCACGACCCGTGCATTAGAAGTCCAACGCTCTACCATTCGGGCACCCCGGCTCCCCGACACCATTGTGGTCACACACACACACACACACACACACACACACACACACACACACAATGTATTCCTCTGTTGTAGTCAATGAACTTACAACTCAAGCCGAACACACAGCCGACAACCTCTGAGGCATGACGGAACTTTTACATCCGGAACATGAAAACATGAAAAGGGCGTGAACTGGCGTGAATTGGCTTGTGGGTGTTTTTCTGCCCCCCCCCCCCCCCCCCCCCCCCACTGAGCTGTGACGGAAGCAGTCTGATGACAAGGGGCCGTGGTCACGACGCGAACGCAAATTTCTTTGCGCAAATAGGTTGCGGATCGTAAGTTCGTACGTGGTTACGTGAAAACTATCTCTTCCGCTAGTTGGCCGGTCACGACGCGCACTTACTGGAAACGGTGTCACGTACGGGTTATTTTTAGATAGGTGTGGGATCCCCGGGATTCCCACGGAAAACACCATCACGTAACCTGCACAAAGTCTCCTTCCAGCGTGAAGAGTGAAAGAGTAGAGGGGGTGTGTTCACTACACGTTCACTACAGAGTTTTTGATCGAGTCATGTTTATCTGCCGTAGCGTCAGGTTAAATGCGTGGCATGTATGTGGAGAGTGTGATCAGGAGTGCATGCAGGTCGCATATATAGGCCGCTCCCTAGCAGTCTCAATCTCAACATTGGACGGACTACAACCAGTAGAAGCATTTACTGCACGTACAAACCGTATGTAGCAGGCTCACCGGCTGGCAAGAAAACCAACGGAATGAACCTCAATCAAAGAACAACGAAAAACGAAAGAGGAGAGGATCATAGTAACAACAACATCAACAAAACTATCCACATACATGCCACGCATTTAACCTGACTTGCTACGGCAGAGAAACATGACTCGACCAAAACTCTGAATTCGGAACCCGCACATTTCGGGTCCACAACACAATGAATGAGACCTGCATTGACAGGCATACGATCAAAACGGTGGTGGCTGATCAGTGAGGGCTGACGAGTGCGTTCAGCACTGAACTAGTCCGAAACACACACAACAAATGTTAACCCACAAAAAGGAAACAAATCAACCCACGATGTGTGTACGGCCGGCCATCCAGGCGTTTGCATTGCAGGGTGCGTAGTGAACTGAACGCGCCCCCTCTACACTCAAGTCGTCCTACAGAAGATCGCACAATTCCTGCAGGTCTCTCCTCCTAAAACTAAACCTTTGAAGCATGTCCACATCGTCGTACAAGTCAAATGGGTTAGTACGATCCCGTCGCAATGCTCTTCTCATTTGCAGTTCAGGTAAATCAAGCGGGCCGCCATTTTTCAGATTTACGCAAAGGCTACGGCACCTTTCCGACACCCTCCTAGGTGGTGTACAATACGCAAGGGTTTCCGAGCGGCCGTAACTCTGCGCAAACGTCATGACCACCCAATTTTATCACAAATCGTAAGTTACGGACCCTCGCGTGCGTAAATCGGTGGCGGAAAAGTTACGAACGCGTCGTGACCACGGCCCAAGGTTGGGTGGTCAGTTTCACTCGAGTGAGCTAAGTTGAATGGACACACCACCTTTTGAAGATTTGCCGACCCCATCCATGGACTGAGAGGCACTGTTGTTGGACACTCCGGCTGGGGACAAGATGATGTCACCAGAGATATTTCTACGGGAAACGATAAAAAGTGTTTCGGCCCTTGTCCAAGCAGTGGTAGATTTTCAATCCGAGGCAAAAAGCGACGAACCATGACCAGCGTAAATGCTTGCAACCTGACAAGGAGATTTGGTTGAGTGGTTAAGGCATCCGACTTCGGATCCTGAGCTGCCTGTGTGACAAACCGCATTTATGGGGTTTTCATTGATTTATGGGGTTTTCATTGATTGTGTGTTTGCCGTTTTCAAAAGTGTATTTTCATGTGTAGTGTTAACTAGTGTTTTAGACAGGTAGTACTGTACTGGAGTTTATCCCAGTCTACCTAACGTTTTCACGTGCGGGAAAATGCCTATGCACGGCTATAGCGGTTGCTTGAGTTTTACTCTGTACTAGAGACTGTTGTAACGCATGTAGAACTGAGTTGTTGTCAGCTTACGAAGTGAGCAATTGCGACAAAGATTGTGGGCAGTCCTACTATTGACCGGTGGAGGGAACAGGTCTTTTTTTTTCCCCACCCGGCTTCTTTGTGTTCCGTATGCCATAGCGCTACAGGTATGTTTGATTTTGGAATATTGTTTGTCTGTTTCAAGACCAAGTGGATTGTTTGATAACCCTATGGATAACTTGATGCTATTATGATGTATATCTGAATGTTGGACTTCTCAAATGGTTATTTAATTAAATGAGAGAATTTTTGGTAGGATGTTTTGAACTTCATTCTTGTGAGGAATCAGTTGTGAGAATATGGTTTGAGGTTGATGATGAGGATATAAGTTTGAACTGTTTGATATTGTATAGGTACTTGGTAACTGGAAGGTGAATTTGTTGAGAATTTCTGATATCAATTCATAACTGGAACTTTCGAGATCGATGTCAGATGTTATTGTTGTTGAAATGGAACTTTGTTCAGGATCAAAGTTAGTTTATGGAGAAGAAATACTATCCGAGATAGTGGTAGTAATTACGGATTAATATTGTACAGGAACGACGCCGGAGACCCGGTGAGCTGACCGCATTGTATTTATGTCCGCCTGATCAGCGTACACGACACCATGTATGTCTACTATTGTCTGCCCCGTCGTTGTGGAGCTTGAAGCCAGCGACGTGTGTTTGTCTCCCTTGAGATCACGTGCAGCCATCCCGTCGAGCGCCGTGTCAAGGTGGAGCTCTCCCTGAGTCTGATGGGGTACACCATCCTCAGCGTATTATTTGCGAAGGTGTCTGCGGTCCAGCATTATTCAAGTCACTTCCAGAAGAAGTGCTTCCATTCACTCATTCCAGGAGAAGGTGAAAAGATTTGAATCGCCCGGAATTCCCAGAGGAATCGTCTGGACTCAAGTGTATATATTTTCTATTCAAGACCAACAAGTCTTCCCCCAGTCTGCAGCATCGTTTCGACCAAGCTTGTTGAGTCATCTTGTTTATTTCACTTTACTCATTTCACATCTAATTGTGTATAGTGGCTTTTGTCCGCGTTGTAGTAAATTTTATATCCAGGCACATATCCTTTGAATAACCGATGTGCTGGTGAATTTGGAGGCTTCTGTTTTTCGGCTGTGAATGTAGTTAAGCCTTAAATCTACTTATTAATTCATGTGATTGTTTGATTGTTTTCGTGTATAAAAGGTCTCAGTCAAAAGAATAACTATTTGCTTGTGTGTATGAAAGGGAGTGAATGACGTTTGCATGCGTGCCTTTCTGAATGTCTGTGATGTGAAAGCGGAGTGAAAGTGTGAGACCGCCTTACGTTACAGTGGTGACCCCGTTTACGTCCCCTTTCATTTGAGTTTATTTAAAAAAAAAGAATAAAAAAAAAGAGACTCTCTCTTCTCTGCCTACTTTTTTGCGTTCATTAATTTCAATCTGAATGTTTGTTAGTTGTTAGTTCCCGCCTCCAGGTGTGCGGGGTGGAGGCATTTTTTTAAGTGTTAGGTTCGCTTCCACGAGGGCCGAGTCTATTTTCCTGCCTGTACTATCCCCTTACTCTTTGCTACCTGTCCTGTTTAGTTTTTTGGATCTCTTCCATTCTATAGCGCCTTACTCCCTTTGTGTAGATTTGTGTAGTACTGGGGCCTTTTATGTTTTAAATTGTCACAGCCAGTGATTTTTGTGTGTGTGTGTGTGTGTGTGTGCATATTTTAGAAACAGTGATTAATTATTATTTTACGTTAAATATTTTTTTGAAGTAGAAAGAAAAAAAAAAACTTAGCAAAACTTAGTTACTTATATCTTGTGCGTGTGCATTGTGGCTGATTAATATTTTTATTCTCTAAGTGTAGTTTTGTATTGTGTTGTGTAAATAGTGAATTGATTTTTCTACTCTGTATTTGTATAGTCACTCAGTGATATTTGGTGGATTTTAATCTACTCTGCATTTGTTTTGTCACTCAGTGATACTTTGTCTATTTGTATCCTACCTGGTATTTGCATTATCAGTCAGCATGACTGACGTACAGGTCGAAAGGTTTGACATGTACATGGCACAAGGCCAAAAGTTAGGTCATACAGGTCAGGACCTAGAGAAGTACATTGAAAAATGTCTTGAGAGAGATGAGAGAGCATTGGAAAGAGAAAAGGAAAAAGAAAGACAAGAAAGAGAAAAGGAAAAAAAGATGGAGATTGAAAAAGAATTACAAATAGAAGAGTCAAAAAGATTAGCTGAAGAAAAAAAGATGGAATTTGAGCTCAAGAAACATGAGTTGGATATTAAGGCACTAGAGATAAAGAATACTGAGGACTCAGGTGATTTCAGTACTCAGGCTTCGAACCGTGGTGGTCACCATGGCAGTTCCAGACCATTCAACTTTCCTAAATTGCCCACATTTAAGGAAAGCATAGACTCTATCGATGCATTTCTGTACCGTTTTGAAACTCATGCAGAGGCTTTGAATTGGCCCAGGGAAAAATGGCCAGTGTTCCTTAGTGCAGTTTTGGAAGGCACAGCACTCAGTCTGTATCATGGTTTGTGTGCGTCTGGCAAAGTTGAGTACGAGGTTCTGAAACAATGCCTTCTCACCAAATTTCAGTGCAGCGCCGAAGGGTTTCGTGAGAAATTCAGATCTTGTCGCCCAGAGGCTGAGGAGTCTTTCAAGTCGTACGGTACGCGAATGACTCACTTACTACAGCGGTGGATTGAATTGTCTGACACTGCTCATGATTATGATTCATTGTTTGACATGATTTTGTGCGAGCAAATTTTGCAAAGCGTTTCCAAAGATTTGGCAGTCTTTTTGCGCGAGCGAAATTTGAAAACATCAAAACAGCTGCTTGAGCATGCCGAGAGCTACCGACTAGCTCGACCAAACAAAAACCTTGCGAGAAAAGCGGATGCGGGTCTAGCTGCGTCAGTAGCCGTCCCACCACTCAAAGATGAGAAGAAACACGGGAACAATCGGTACCGTGGTGGAAGAGGCAAGTCGCAAAATCTTCGCGGTAGTTACCAGAGTGGAAACTATAGCGGAAACGATTCAGGTGGTTACTCTAATGACCAGAGTCAGCGGGGAGCCGCGTACACCCCTCGTAGAGGTCAAGGGCCGCGTGGTTCTCGAGGTCGTGGACAGTACCACGTGACTTACGGACAACAACAGCAACAGAACACAACTGACGGACAGATGGACGGACAAAGCACGAACGTACTGACATGTTACAAGTGTCAAGGAAAAGGACACACTAAAAGACAATGTCCGAGTACGACATTTTACCCCCCAGTGAACTCAAACGCACAGAGCGCAAATTTGTCAGTTTTGTGTTCAGCTGCTGACGTTTTGAGTAAGCTGAAACTAGAGCAGGGAAACTGTAATGGCTTTAACTGTTCAGTGCTTCGTGACACAGGAGCTACAACAGCAGGTGTGCGCAAAGAATTGGTCCAGCCACACCAATACTTAGGTCGGGATCAGTGGGTCATTTCTTTCGGAGGAAAGTCCGAATGTTTTCCTCTGGCCTTAGTTGACGTTGACACTGACTGTTACAAAGGACCACTTGAGTGTTGCGTGATTGACGATCCTGTGGTTGATCTGATCGTAGGGAATGTTCAGGGTGCGTCAGAGGTAACAGGCATTGTTGGAAATGTGCAATGTGCAGCAGTTATGACACGCTCTATTGCAAAGAAAGAGAAGTTGGCTCCAAAACCTCTCGCAGCTCCTATCCCTCAATTGTCAGTGACAAAAGATGATCTATGCAAGTTTCAGCGCGAGGACGACTCACTGAAACCTTTGTTCGAACTCGCACGCACAGGAGAGAAGAAAACTCTAGGTGCAAATTCTTTCTTCTTTGTCATTGAAGACGGCGTGTTGAAAAGATACTTCTACAAATCTTCCAAAGATTGTAGTGGAGAGGCACTGCCACAGATAGTAGTCCCAAAGACATTGAGACAGACAGTACTGACAACATCGCATGACGGGTTGTTAGCAGGACACTGTGGGATCAGACGTACTGTAAACAAAATACAGCAGCGATTCTTTTGGCCAGGCTTATCCAGAGATGCCCAAATGTTTGTACAAACATGCGACATTTGTCAGAAGGCAGAGCATAGGAGTAGAACACCTCCCATCCCACTCGAGTTCATGCCTCGCATTCAGGAACCGTTCAAACGAGTAGCCATTGACATAGTTGGTCCGATCAATCCCCCGACTGAGGAAAAACACAGATACCTGTTGACACTCATTGACGTAGCAACTAGGTTTCCGGAAGCAATCCCCCTGAGAAACATCGACACAGTCTCGGTAGTCGAAGCTCTTTTCTCGATTTTTGCACGTTTGGGAATCCCCGAAGAAATTCTGTCAGATAGAGGTTCTCAGTTCACTTCGGAGATGATGGCAGAGTTCCGTAGATTACTGTCTATCAAAGGGGTACACACTTCACCATATCATGCCCAAGCGAACGGGATGGTCGAACGTTTTCATGCAACGTTGAAAGCTATGTTGAAAAAGCTCATGGTGAAACAACCACGCCAATGGCACAGGTACATACCAGCTCTATTGTTTGCGTGCCGGGAAAGCCAAAACGAAAGTACGGGCTTCTCCCCTTTCGAGCTCTTGTTCGGCAGAAGACCTAGAGGTCCGATGGATCTGCTAGCTGACTCTATGCTAGAGAAATCGTCATCTGATGAAGAAAAGACAGTGTGTCAGCACCTAGTTGATCTTAAAACGATCATTGCAGACACGTGTCAACTCGCTCATGATGAGGTTGACAAGGCTAGGATTAAGCAGAAAGTCTATCATGACAGAAAAGCCAGAGACAGGAAGTTTGATGTCGGTGACGAAGTTCTGGTCATGTCCCCTACCGCATCTAATAAGCTTGATTTGCATTGGCACGGTCCTTTCAGAGTCACAACTAGTCGGTCATGACTATCGAGTTGACATCGGAAAAGGAACGAAAGTCTACCACGCGAACATGCTGAAAGCGTACAGGAACCGTGAGAAAGCGATCTCTCAAATCAGTTCGGTCGGTACAGCGATACCTTTCGATCAGATTCTAGGTCACGAATGGCAGAGCATCGCGACACCGCATACACCACGTGTAGAGACAGAGTCGCCCACTCAAACAGCATGTGCTAACATCGCAGTGATACCTGACGAAACATGCGATGACGACACACTAAGTCCGACTTTGTGTCCACCTCTACATGACAAAACAGAATCGATAAACGACATTCGGTTCGATGAGACTCTGTCTCCGAAGCAAGTCTCAGAGATGAAAGCGGTCTTTCAGGATTTTCAGGAAATGTTCACTGCAGACCCAGGTGACTATAGAGGTTCAGTTGTTCATGAAATACGAACTACCACTGATGAACCAGTCCGGCAAAAACAATATCCGCTACCTTTTGCATCTAAACAAGCGATCATTGAAGAGGTCAAAAATATGTTGGCACTTGGAGTGATCGAACCGTCGACTTCACCATACTGCTCACCGATCGTGATCGTGCGAAAGCCAGATGGAACGATGCGTTTTTGTTTAGACTACAGAAATCTGAACAGTGTTACAGTTTTTGATGCGGAACCGATCCCTGATGTCGAGGAGATTTTCACGCGACTGTCGGACAAACTCTTCTTGACGAAGATTGACCTTTCAAAAGGGTACTGGCAAATTCTAGTGAAACCAGAAGATCGCCCGAAAACTGCGTTCCAGTCTCCGCTAGGTTTGTTTCAGTGGGTCAGAATGCCGTTCGGGTTGATTTCAGCACCCATGACGTTTGCGCGGATGATGAGATCAGTACTTGGAGAAGACGCGACAAATTTCTTTGACGACATTCTTGTCGGTAGTCGCTCGTGGAATCTTCATTTGGAAGATGTTCGGATTGTCCTTCAGAAACTTCAGTCAGCGGGTCTGACCGCTCGACCGACGAAAATTCATTCAGGCTTTCAGAAACTTGACTTTCTCGGACATGTCGTTGGTCGCGGTTGTCTCCAACCTACGGAGGAGAAAGTGAAGAAAATCTTGGCAATTCCGACTCCCACTTCAAAGCGCCAAGTTCGGTCATTACTCGGTTTGATAGGGTACTATCGCCGGTATGTCCCCAACTTCGCCACACTCACAGCGCCAATGACAGATTTGTTAGCGGGAAAAGCTAAGAAAGCACTGAAATGGACGGATCAGTGTGAGAGTGCACTGAAAGAAATTCAGAGAATTTTGTCTTCTGAACCCGTTTTGCTGCTACCTGACTTGACTCTCCCTTTTGTCGTTCGTACGGACGCTAGTTCGACAGGAATAGGAGGAGTGCTGATGCAGGATCGTGATGAGGAATTACATCCGGTCTGTTTCGTGAGTAGGAAACTGCTACCGCGAGAGACTAGGTACAGTACAATTGAACGCGAGTGTCTCGGCATTGTTTGGACTTTGTCTAAACTGCAAAGATACTTGTGGGGTCAGTCCTTTGTACTTCAGACAGATCATAGGCCGCTACAGTATCTGCTGAAAGGAAAGTTTCAAAATGCCAGGATCATGAGGTGGGCTTTAACTCTACAGGAATTTGTGTTCGAAATTGAAGCCATTCCAGGTACTCAGAATGTTTTCGCAGATTTGCTGTCACGTTCTGACTGTGATCAAGTCGTTCAGGGTATTCAGTAATATCCTTTCTGAGCATCGTGAGATTAGACAGAAAAAAAAGAAACTCGGTCGTTCTTTTTTTTACCCCGAGAGGGGGGAACTGTGACAAACCGCATTTATGGGGTTTTCATTGATTTATGGGGTTTTCATTGATTGTGTGTTTGCCGTTTTCAAAAGTGTATTTTCATGTGTAGTGTTAACTAGTGTTTTAGACAGGTAGTACTGTACTGGAGTTTATCCCAGTCTACCTAACGTTTTCACGTGCGGGAAAATGCCTATGCACGGCTATAGCGGTTGCTTGAGTTTTACTCTGTACTAGAGACTGTTGTAACGCATGTAGAACTGAGTTGTTGTCAGCTTACGAAGTGAGCAATTGCGACAAAGATTGTGGGCAGTCCTACTATTGACCGGTGGAGGGAACAGGTCTTTTTTTTTCCCCACCCGGCTTCTTTGTGTTCCGTATGCCATAGCGCTACAGGTATGTTTGATTTTGGAATATTGTTTGTCTGTTTCAAGACCAAGTGGATTGTTTGATAACCCTATGGATAACTTGATGCTATTATGATGTATATCTGAATGTTGGACTTCTCAAATGGTTATTTAATTAAATGAGAGAATTTTTGGTAGGATGTTTTGAACTTCATTCTTGTGAGGAATCAGTTGTGAGAATATGGTTTGAGGTTGATGATGAGGATATAAGTTTGAACTGTTTGATATTGTATAGGTACTTGGTAACTGGAAGGTGAATTTGTTGAGAATTTCTGATATCAATTCATAACTGGAACTTTCGAGATCGATGTCAGATGTTATTGTTGTTGAAATGGAACTTTGTTCAGGATCAAAGTTAGTTTATGGAGAAGAAATACTATCCGAGATAGTGGTAGTAATTACGGATTAATATTGTACAGGAACGACGCCGGAGACCCGGTGAGCTGACCGCATTGTATTTATGTCCGCCTGATCAGCGTACACGACACCATGTATGTCTACTATTGTCTGCCCCGTCGTTGTGGAGCTTGAAGCCAGCGACGTGTGTTTGTCTCCCTTGAGATCACGTGCAGCCATCCCGTCGAGCGCCGTGTCAAGGTGGAGCTCTCCCTGAGTCTGATGGGGCACACCATCCTCAGCGTATTATTTGCGAAGGTGTCTGCGGTCCAGCATTATTCAAGTCACTTCCAGAAGAAGTGCTTCCATTCACTCATTCCAGGAGAAGGTGAAAAGATTTGAATCGCCCGGAATTCCCAGAGGAATCGTCTGGACTCAAGTGTATATATTTTCTATTCAAGACCAACAAGTCTTCCCCCAGTCTGCAGCATCGTTTCGACCAAGCTTGTTGAGTCATCTTGTTTATTTCACTTTACTCATTTCACATCTAATTGTGTATAGTGGCTTTTGTCCGCGTTGTAGTAAATTTTATATCCAGGCACATATCCTTTGAATAACCGATGTGCTGGTGAATTTGGAGGCTTCTGTTTTTCGGCTGTGAATGTAGTTAAGCCTTAAATCTACTTATTAATTCATGTGATTGTTTGATTGTTTTCGTGTATAAAAGGTCTCAGTCAAAAGAATAACTATTTGCTTGTGTGTATGAAAGGGAGTGAATGACGTTTGCATGCGTGCCTTTCTGAATGTCTGTGATGTGAAAGCGGAGTGAAAGTGTGAGACCGCCTTACGTTACAGCCTGGTTCGAATCCCCGGTGAACAGGAATTGGCTGGAATTTTCCTTTCCAGATAGAGTAAAAAACACGTACAGACTCGTTTTTGGCGCCTGTCACGCCCCCTGTGAAAAAAAAGAAAAGAAAAAAGAATGGGTGGTACCGTACTATGGCGGATATTTCCTTATACGGAAATGGAACAACAATAATAATCATCATAATAATTGTCATTTAGTACAGGAAACATTTTGCTCAGGGAACTTCACTACAATCATACAATCACTACCAGCTTGTCATGTAAAACAGACAAGTCGTAATGTTTTCTCAGCTTGTCGTATTTCTTTCTTTCTTTTTTAGTTTTGAGATATGTTTCTGTTATGCAACATGCACTAGACAAGGACAAAACGAAAACGAAAACGTAAACATTTGCGCTTGTTGTTTCTAGCTCACGTTGGTTTGGTACTGGCAAAACACAAACGACAATAGTTTCGACTTAAAATGACCCTATTGATCTGTAAAAAAAACAAACCACCCTGGCCAATCAATCAATCAATCAATCAATCAATCAATCAATCAATCAATCAATCAATCAATCAAAGTTTACTTTCCACTCCCGATCCTGCCTTCCCCCCAACCCCAAGTCTTTCTGCGCAAAGTAATTATTACCTAGGTCTCAGAAAGACCTATTTGTACCGCAGTGTCTCGAGACCAAACTTGCTGGCAATCCCAGTTCATTCACCCGAGACGAGCCCAGGGTTTGTTGTCAGTTTCTCAGAGCTGTCACTGTTGTCAGCTGTAAACAGAACTGTTTTGTTGTTCTTCTTCTTTTTAGTTTTGGCCCCGCGAGGCTTAAGCGAGACATTCCTTCGTGTCTCCCAACATATTTGGACGGCCCTGTGAGGCTGCTTCAGTTTGCTGACCTTCGTTGCTAGCTGGACAAGAAAACGTGAAACAGGTCATGTTGTGTTTGTTTCAGTGTCTGGGACACGCACTGGTGTTCAACTCTTCGCCTATAACACGCACGTTCTCTACCTCATTACCGGTCCTTTTCGACCGTATTTTCTTCTTGGCGAACCGAACAATGCCCAAGCGATTACCTGGCCTTGGATGGGTAAGAGTGGGTAGATCCGCAAGTCACGTGGATCGTGGGAAGACAAGATCTAAAGCTGCTAAGTCCTATTGTCCCCCCCCCCCCCTCAGTGCATTTCGCCTGCGTGGGTTTGGTCCACGGCAGGCTGATAAACATGTAGTTTGGAAAATGATGTTGATGCTGGTACATAAGCTAAAATGATGGTTGTATTTATTTCAAGTGAGTACGTTCACTGGCACGTCACGTGGGTGGAAGAATAACCAGATCTAAAGCGGCTACAGATGGATTAATTAAGTAATTGCTCGCGTGGGTTTTGGTCAATGGTGGGCTAACGACACATAGGAACATGATCTGGATGCTGGTACATTACTACAGATAATGGCTGTATTTATTTCTGGTAGTGCGTCGATTCAAGCGACTGGCAAGTGACGTGGGCAGAAGAATAACTCCATCTAAAGGGGCTAGGGTGAGGCCAAGTCCCATTGTCTATCAGTGTTCCTTGTACAGATCGCCTGCGTGGGTTTTGGCAAAAGTGACAGAATGCAGTTCGGAAGACTGATGATGTTGATGCATGCTGCTACAGTGCTGGAAACGATGGTTATATTCATTTTGTTGTTGTTGCTGGTATGTTAGTTCTGTTGGTATGTTAGTTCTGTTGAAGAATCTTTTGACACCACCACGTGTCTTCCGCGGTCACTTTTTTTTTTTTTTTTTTTACTCAGTCTACCCGCGCTAAGACAGACAGAGGGGAGCCGGGGTGGCCGAATGGTAGAGCGTTAGACTTTTAATGCTCGGGTCGTGAGTTCGTATCCCTGCTGGGGCCAAATATTTGTGCTGGCTTTTTCATCGTTGCCCCGTCTTTGATATCACCCGTATGTGGTGGAAAAGGACGTTAAACTCCCAAACACCCACCCACCCGCCCCACCCACCCGCGCTACGACAGTATTCGGAGCTGTTTGTTTGCGTTTTACTTCCCGTTCATGCCTGCTGTCATGTTTCTCAAGCGACTCGACGAAGCTGATGTCATCTTAACAACACTTCCTCTAAATATAAAATCACCAACACATGGTGCAGGCGTAAGGACTGACACAAACTGACCGTGGGGTCATGTATGGTGTTTGTTTGAGGTGCCCTGTTTGGCAAGTGTGCTAGTCTGTAGTGATTTTTGCCATGAAAAAGCGTGATTTTCGTGATTTTTGAGTTATCTAATTCAAGGTGCATGACAGGCGGTCACAAAAAGAGGCAAGGTGCCAGTGAAGCTGGGACTTTTTGCACAGAGGTGGGACACAAGTGAGGCAAGCGGATTTGTGTGAACTGGCTCTATGGCCTAAAGAGAAAGTAGACGTGCATTACTTCAGTGAGGCCTGAGCGGAAAGGAGACATTCAATTTTTTTTAAACCCCTGTCAGGTGCGTGCCTTTGAATGGTCTGTTCATGGTAGTAATTGTTTCTAGATTGAAACATTTTTAGGGGTGACTATGATGCCTGAGGCTAATAGGGAATATATAGGCATTCTGAGGCCCTGTGCATGGTATCTGTGTCCTTCGGCTTGCATGGAAAGTCGTTTTGACTTGTGTAAGCGCTGAATGATAACACCTGCAAGCCGGCTCTTGCAAACTGTTTCTGATTCTCTTGCAGATTCCAGTGAAATTAGCCTAAAAAGTCAAACCAAACACGACAGCTGGCGGACGACAAAACATAGCCATCGACCTTGTTCCTTAATTCAACTCGCGACTCTGTCAGTGTGCCAAAGGAAAGACTGACACAGAAACGGCCTTCTAGAAAGTTGGACCAGATTGAAGTGGTATTTTCGAAAGTGTCAACACAGACACAACAGCTGTCGGAAGACAAACACAGCTGTCGTAATTTGGCTTTGTTCTTTCGTTCTTTGGACAAGTCAATGTGCCAGTGGAGATGGGAGAGGGGGGGGGGGGGGGGGGGGGGGGGGGGGGTGGAGAGGGGGGAGGGAGATGGGGGAGGGGGAAAGGGGGAGGGGGGGGGGGGAAGAGAACGAAAAGGAGGAGGAAAGACAGATTAGAAGTTAGAATGAAGGAAAGAAGGAAAAGAAAGGCAAAGAAAGCTGACGACATGGCAGGCGGTCACAAAGAGAGGCCAGCTGGGAAATTCGGGCTGCTTCCCCCGGGGAAAGCGCGTCGCCTCGGTGCAGCGCCACCCAATACCTATCATTTTTATATATATATATTTTTTAAATACAATTTTGCATTTTGGCCCTGTATGCAAAAATCAGGCAAGATTAAAGGTTTCTTAACGATTGTTATTGCAGCACACACGAGTATAATCAAAGTGCAACACTCCCGCTAAGCCAAATTATAATCCACGGAGACATAAATTAATTATATTTTTTTAAGTAACGCCATCAGTGCACAACCCCACGCTTACTTAGGTAGGACTTGAGTTGAATATAGCAATGGGACTTACATCGTAGAAGGCAGCTTGAAGCAGCAGCAGCAACAACAACAACAACAACATACCAGGCACCACCCCCTCCCTCCCACTTCACCCACCGCCATCAACCGTCCCCCTTACCAGGGCCCGCATGTAAAAGTCGGGTTTAGGGAGTTTAGCCCCGGGTTAGAGTCTAACCTCGAACTAAACTAGCTCTAGGGTTACATTTTCCGTTTTTTTTTTTTTTTTTTTTTAAATCAGGAAGCGGGTCCATTCCAGCAAGGTGCCTATGCCGTTATAGAAGGATTTTTGTCTTTCTTTCTTCGCTTCCTTTTTTTAAAATTTAATTTTGTTTTGGGGTTTCTTTTGTCCTAGTCTGGGTTAGACCCGTAGCCGTGGGTTAAATTAACCTCGAGTTTTACATACGGGCCGAGACGAAAAGCCCACACATTTAAAAATGAAAAACAAATCTTCCTCCATGACACAGAAATGAGCCACACATCGAACGAAATGTCTAAATGATTAATCATTTCGTTGGCTTCATCTGCTTGTATGTCACTGGGTCACTTTAGATTGATAAGCCAACGGAAGCTTCCAATCGGGCAAATGGATGACAAATACCACTTGTGACGTAAAACAGCGTAATGTCCAATCAGAATGTGGAACGCTATGGAGATAATTCACGTGGTAAGCATTCTCGTGAATGGGAGGCGGAGGAGGACTCTTGAAGGGTTTCGGGTATGTTCGACTTAAGGGCGTCATTACATGGCTGATGAAAGGTCACACGCACACGCACGCACACACACACACACACACACACACACACACACACACACACACACACACACACACACACACACACACACACTTACTTGAAAGCCCACTCCTCCAGTATTGGCACGAAGCCGAACAATCACGTGGTTTCTGGTGCACAACACGAGTTTGAGACAGCCCGCAGACTACCTCACAGCTGTGGTAGATTTTCGGCTTTGTCCCTGACCTGTCTCCCGTCATTATCTCAGTACCCTCACAAATTGTTCTGAGCTGATCTGGTGGTATGTATTAACATCCTCCCACTTAAAACGCATGCACAGCTAAAGATATTAAGTCTAATGCTATCATTTTTACGCTCACGTTTGACGTTTGACGTTTATTTATTTATTCTTCAAGACCCTCTGGGGGGCATGTGAAGAAGAAGAAGAAGAAAAAAAACCCGAAACAAAACAAAAATATAAACAAAAACAAAAACCGAAAACAGAAATAAAACACAATCAAACAAAGCAAAGCATGCGAAAATAAAAAAAAGAAAAGAAAACAAGACACACAAAAAGAGTGCTAACGTAGCAAACAGAACAAAAATAAGAACACAAAACAAAACATACAGACACAGTTACAAGGAAGCGCATTCTAAACATACAGAATACACGGAATAAACCTGCAAATCAATGATCATACAAGGATAGTGCAAATGCAGTGTTACAGGATTTGTGTGTGTGTGTGTGTGTGTGTGTGTGTGTGTGTGTGTGTGTGTGTGTGTGTGTGTGTGTGTGTGTGTGTGAGAGAGAGAGAGAGAGAGAGAGAAATTGAAATTGAAATTGAAATAACTTTATTTGAAAACGGTGGAAGTTTTGATCTTGCAACCAATTTTCAAACTTGCCGTTTTCAAGAACAAACAACTAAACAAAAAAGCCAAATGATCGACTTAAACCACTTAAACCTGGAACAAGAAACTTCAAACACACACACACGAGAGAGAGAGAGAGAGAGAGAGAGAGAGAGAGAGAGAGAGAGTTCTGAGTTGTTTTCGTGGTATCTATCAGGAGTGCGGTCGCACGGCCAAACCCCAGAAAAGCACGCGTGGCGACCAGGGCCCGAATGTAAAAGTCGAGGTTAATTTAACCCACGGCTACGGACCTAACCCAGACTAGGACAAATGAAACAAAAAACCCAAAATCACATAAAAAGGAGGCGAAGAAAGTAAGAAATAAATCCTTTAACGGTAAGGACTCAGTTTTGCTGTGTCATGGTCATGGCTTTGTATCCTTGAATCCGGCAGATTAGCAACCGTTAAAACACATTTATAACCAGCGTCTGTCCTCGTTGTCGTGGTTTTTCTCAGTCATAGGCTCCGAGTGTACTTCCTGCTTTGGACTGACGTCACAGGCGTACTTAAAAGGGCGTTATAAGAATTTTGAATCCTACAGATCCTCCTCCGGTGATGTTAAGACTTCTTTTTTATATATATAAAACCCCTACGGGCGTATTATGTAGTCGTCGGCAGTTTCACTCCCCCCCCCCCCTCCTACGTGGACTTAAAGGCGCAACTACCGAATGTGGGACCGGGTAAGGTTAGTTAGTCAGTTATTTAGGGCTTAACGCCGCACAAGCAAGGACTATTTCGCGGCTACTTCGGGTAAGGAACGAAAGTAACTATGTCGGTTAATACTACTAATAATAATAATTGCATTGCTGTAGGCGTTTTGTCCCAAATGTTTGGCTCAAAGCGCCGCGAGCTAAACCCAACACGCACGCTCATGTGAATCACACGCATTCCCTACGACACTGGACATGAACACACAGCAATCATATGTTGCGAAGGGCCAGCTCAGCAACTCAGGTTTCAAAATTTTATTTTTTGTTTTAATTTTGTGGGCTGAACATTTCCAAAGCAGAGAGGAAGGAAGCCGGAGTACACGGAGAAAACGCCCATGAACGTTTCTTTAAATAGACCAGCCAGCCAGCCCCTTCGCTGTAAAGGAAGCCTTTGGGGGTAATATTACGCTGACGCAAGTCTTTGCGGTAATCTGTCATGTTATATCTTGACACAAGTGACTGTTTTTGACGCACGGGTTGAGCGTATTCGACGGAAAGTTTTCCACAACGTTGTTGTATGTTATGTGTATTGAGACATTAAATAAAATGGAGGTTCGATGGTTACAGAAAGAGCTGTGAAAGTTTTCATACCTTCTACATACCTTTACTCTGAACATCAAACCAAGAAAGAGATGAGAATGGTCTCCCTTTCCAGTTGTGCGTTTAGGAAGGGCCGTGGTTACAGGAAAAACTGTGAAAGTTTTCATAACCCATACCTTCACTCTGAACATCAAACCAAAAGCAGATGAGAATGGTCTCCCGCAGGGGCGCCGGAAGATGTTGGGGGGAGGGGGGGGGGGCAGAATCTCGGAGGGGGGAACGTTGCCCGATAAAAGTGAAAAGCGGGGGGGGGGGGGGCGATCAAATGCTGCGTAGACAAAAAACCTTTACGAACCAGGGAGCCACTGAAAGGAAGGACATTGCCCGAAAAAAAGTGAAAAGCGGGGCAATCAGAGGAGCGGACAGCCTTCGGTCCGCAAAAACAGAAGTTCTCTGTTGGGTGGGATGAGGGAGAGAGCACTAAGAGGGGTAGGGGGAGAGGTAGGGGAAGGGGGGGGGGGCAAGACCATGGCTTTGCCCCCCCCCTCTTGTCATAGTCACCTGATTTTCCAGGGGGGGGGGGGGGGGCAAAAAGACACTCTTGCCCCCCCCCCCCCCCTGCCCCCCCCCCCCCCCCCCCCCGGTTCCGGCGCCCCTGTCCCGTTCAAGTTGAGCCTTTATCCCCAATGTGACTGATACTGCCGCCGCCTCAACGCTGCCTGGGCCTGCCCCCCCCCCCCCCCTCAACTGCAGTAAACTTCAATGAAAACACAAACACTTGACATTTTCAACTGATGTGCGTACTGAATGAAAACTGAGTGGATGGAGAGTTCAGTTTTAATGAGTCGTGGTCGATGCGGGCCCGGCTGAACCTTTGATCGAAGTGTCCCCGTCACGAATGAGTTAAGAACGGACGTCGATTTGCACTTTGCGGCGTTGGGAGCTACTTACACCGCTATTGTTTTAGCACTGTGAAACCATGGTGCTGTGCTGTTGTGCGTTAAGTGCTGAACTGTTAACTACGCTTTGTAAAGTTTATTAGGTTTGTAGACCCGTATTGACGTCATACCATGTATTATTCAGGGGCTGTGCTTTTTTTGTTGCCTTTGTTTGCTGCAGTTTGCTTTTCGTGCGGGGAGGCGGAAACGCTGAAATAGGTATAGAGTGCTACGGAGCTTCCTAGTTACCGGTCCGCACTCATGTCACGCCTTACACACACACACACACACACACACACACACACACACACACACACACACACACACACACACACACACACACACACACACACACACACACACAGAGGCACGAAGTCATGCACGCACTCTCTCTCTCTCTCTCACACACACACACACACACACACACACACACACACACACACACACACACACACACACACACACACACACACACACACAGACAGAGGCACGAAGTCATGCACGCACTCTCTCACACACACACACACACACACACACACACACACACACACACACACACACACACACACACACACACACACACACACACACACACACACACACACACACGCCGTCTGTCTGTCTGTCTGTCTGTCTGTCTGTCTCTCGGGCAGCCGGGATAGCCGAATGGTAGGGCGTTGGACTCTCAATGCTCGGGTCGTGAGTTCGAATCCCGGCTAGGGCCGATTATTTGTGTTGGCCTTTTTCTCGTTCTCCCTTCTTTGATTATGATCCACACGAGGTGGAAAAGGACGTTAAATTCCTAAACCCCCACCCACCATCTCTCTCTCTCTCTCTCTCTCTCTCTCTCTCACACACACACACACACACACACACACACACACACACACACACACACACACACACACACACACACACACACACACACACACACACGTTGTCGACGTCATGACTATATTGTCCAAGTTTCAAGTCCGGGCCAGTTCGCCTACCATTTCCCAACGGACAAAAATCAACTTGACCCTTTACCTGTCCTGTGGAATTGTACTTTTCACCCAAATGCAAACCACTCACACCTCAATCACGGTTACATAGTACTGTTTACACACTTTCTCAAAATATCGTGTACCTAGTCAAAATCATACACATGAAAAGAATCCTAGGTCACAGTCATAGTTACTCGGACTGGTTCATTGACAAGCCGCTTTCCAGGAGCTGTGCAAACATACAAACAAAAGAAAATGTTAGAACCACCCAGCAGCAACGGCTCTCGCTCCCACGCCACCTCCTCCCAACACCCACCCACCCACCCAACCACCATCCCCGACAGCACAATTTCTTTTTACAACCGATTTCTGTCACCATGTACCACGCGTACATTTCTTGAACGCTGACAGGGTGAGTGGGTGGGTGTTTGGGGCTTTAACGTCTTTTTCCACCACATACGGGTGATATTAAAGACGGGGGAACGATGAAAAAGCCAGCACAAATATTTGGTCCCAGCCGGGATACGAGTTAGTTTTGCATTGAAGTTGACATTAGATTCTGAATCCGTAGTGATCCCACTCATGAGCTGAATATCTTGCACAGTGTGTGAAATTTACTTTCTTTGTCAACAGCTATGGGACCGTTTGATCCATGCTGGAACATGATATGAGATTCTGAACCCGTAGTGATCCCACTCTAGCCTTATGGTTAAACTCTTTGGTGCAAGTTCTTACATGCACTCCGGCGATTATACTGCGTTAAAGTAGATGTTTGTCAAGAAGGAAACCACAAAAGGTATTGTTAAACGGTTGGAAACCAAGACATTTGCCCTGAGATTTTGACTGATTGGCCTCTGCGTACCCATGCCTAGCGGAGACGGGTGGGTGGGTGTTTTGGGGTTTAACGTCCTTTTCCACCACATACGGGTGATATCAAAGACGGGGCAACGATGAAAAAGCCAGCACAAGTATTTGGCTCCAGCCGGGATACGAACTCACTACCCGAGCATTAGAAGTCAAACGCTCTACCATTCGGCCACCCCGGTGTAGCATCCGGTCCGGTCCCCCCTCTGAAGTAGTCCCCCGGGGGACCAATTCGTGGCAAAAACTGCTCTATAATGGTCCCCCCCTTAGACATCCAGCCTCGTTTTCGACTGGTCCCCCTGGGCGATTTTGGTCCCCCCTCGCATCCAAAATAGGCCCCCTCTCGAACTGGTCCCCCTCTTTTCTAATCAATGTAGAGCTATGTCAGTATTTATTTTTAACTTTATTGTTACAAAACTTTATTGTCCCCAAAAGCACAGGGCCATAGGAACATTTTTTTTTCTTTTTTTCCGATTTATGTGCTTGTTGTTATTTTTGTGTGTGTGAGATATATTTGTTTGGTTGTGTTCTTGTTTCTTTCAGTTGTTTTTTTGCATTGGTTGTTTTTTGCTGTCCACATTTCCTGTCATTTTTTTAAAACTGGAAATAGCATTTAGAGAATAACATCAAAGACCAAGTATCTAATATTTTCTATACAACGCCATAGAAAAATATTTCTTCAAAATTAAGTAAGTGTCCATGACATGAAAACTAGTTGCCACCTTTGGCTTTCAGCGTACTTCAAGTAGACAGTCAAGACTGAGTACCAGTGTCTCAAATCATGACCCTTGAAACAACAAAAACAGCAGAAGACTAACAGTTCTGGTCTAAGGAGTGACACAAAAAACAGGAGCAAAGTGATGTCCAAGATTCATTATATAAATTACTCTGTCTGTTTTCAATGGGGCCGATTGCCAAACTGGCCCGTATTTCAGCCACCTAGGTTGTCGGCCTGGAGCCTCTCTTGTGAACACATACACGGGCGTGTCCAAGAGGGTGGCTGCAGCAAATATCTCAACCTCGGTGGCCCAAGTACGGAATGAATTGTCGTGTACTTATAATTATAGGCATGTTTGACACGAGTCACGTGACGTGTCAAGAAGCGTGGCGACCGTTTTCTCATCCCACAAAAAAAATAAATAAAAGAAAAGAAAAAACAAATCTAAACTTTTAAAAGTGATTTAACTTCGTAGATTTGCCGTTCTATGTAGCCTATACTTTTGTTTTTTAGTGGCGACCGTTTCCTCATCCCACAAAAAAAAAAAAAGAGAAAATAAAAAAAACAAAAGTATAGGCTACATAGAACGGCAAATCTACGAAGTTAAATCACTTTTAAAAGTTTAGATTTGACACTGTAACCTTGACCCAGTTCAAGATCATCTTGAATAACATCTCTGTACAAAAATGAAAATAATTATACATATAACGAAAGAGGTGTGTGTGTGTGTGTGTGTGTGTGCGCGTGTGTGTTTGCGTGCGTGCGTGCGTGAGTGAGTGTGCACGCGTGCGTGCGTGCGTGCATAATGTGTGTGTGTGTGTGTTTGAGAGATGGGGGGAGGAGAGAAAGTGTGGGGGGCGAGAGAGAGAGAGAGAGAGAGTGAGAGAGATCCAGAGTCACGTTTTCTACTGAGTTGACACACACTATAACAATAAAGTTAAAAATAAATACTGACATAGCTCTACATTGGTTAGAAAAGAGGGGGACCAGTTCGAGAGGGGGCCTATTTTGGATGCGAGGGGGGACCAAAATCGCCCAGGGGGACCAGTCGAAAACGAGGCTGGATGTCTAAGGGGGGACCATTATAGAGCAGTTTTTGCCACGAATTGGTCCCCCGGGGGACTGCTTCAGAGGGGGGACCGGACCGGATCCTACACCGGCTCCCTCCTAGCGGAGACACTGACGAAGCGCAGGGATGGCAGAAACTACTTGCAAAAAGAAACATCGTTCCCTGGCTTATTCGAGAACTCTCGGCCGCTTCGCGCTAAAAATGTGACACTGGAAGCACAATTTTCATTGACTGTTTCAGGGCTTCTTTTTGAGATCCAGCTAGCAAGCCAGCGCATCCCTCAGGGCATGCTACACTTCACCGACATATCCGAGCGCACATAGGGCCTGAAAAAAGCCTTTATCTCTCGGCAAACATTTCCCCAGACTGCTCCAATGCTTGCCGCTGCAAAAGACAAACAGAAGATGATCGAAGCAGCTGAGTAGGCCGCCACGCGGCTGGAAGGTTGGGATGTTTACCTGCACTACTGACCGACCGAACGATGGAGCTGCACTGAGGCAAGACGAAACACGAGAAAAAAAAAATATTAGAAAGATGGGCAGGTGAGTGCAAGACGAAATAAAAGGGGTGGCGGGAAGGGGGTAGGGGGTAAGGGGTAGGCCAAGGCTGTGTATTGACCCGTTACGGGGATCGGATCACCTGCACTAAGAGGCTGCACTGCAAAAAACAAAAACAAAAAAACCAACCCAAAACCCCGAGGGTAGAAGAAGAAGATGGGCAGTGCAAGACGGCAGGGTGGGTGGGTGGATGGTTGGGGGTTTAACGTCCTTTTCCACCACATTCGGGTGATATCAAAGACGGGGCAACGATGAAAACGCCAGCACAAATATTTGGCGCCAGCCGGGATACGAACTCACGACCCGAGCATTAGTCCAACGCTCTACCATTCGAGGTTGGTGGTGGGAGGTATGAGGGGTGGGCTGGGGGGGGGGGGAGGTTGACCTGTTATATTTACCTGTTATATTTACCTAGGATATGACTCGCTTTAGAGATGTTTAAAGTTAAAATACCTATAGACAAAGAGATCATTTGGATAAGCGACCCTTTACTATGAAGGCTGAAGTTCGCTGGTTGTGGGATGTAACAACTGAACAAAAAAGAGACGACCGGCTGATGCGAAAATTTTCATTTATTTAAATCACGATTGTTATGCATAGCGTTCCCAGGAATGGAAAGCAAAGAAATTCTCCCACATTCAAGGTGGGGTAAAAAAAAAGAAAGAAAAGAAACAAACAAACAAAAAAACCCCGACCATTGATTATTTACAATAATTTTTCATTTCTTTGGCATGTGAACTATTTCTCTCACGCCTTAGTTAGCTATTTCTTTGGTATGTGAAGTATTTATTCCTCTCTAAACTTAGCTCTTCCGCCATACTAAGTATATTTCATTGGAAGGAGAGGCAATCTCCGGTATTGATGTTTCAAAACATTTGCTACCGCCGGTGTAATGGGAAATATAACCCGTAGGAGCATGAGCACCTGCTGTGCCCCGGACAAGGTTTAATTCTGTCGCCAGTCAACATCTTCAATTCCCTGCGTGCAGTAGACAGGTGTGTGTGTGTGTGTGTGTGTGTGTGTGTGTGTGTGTGTGTGTGTGTGTGTGTGTGTGTGTGTGTGTGTGTGTGTGTGTGTGAGAGTGGATTTGCTGTGATAGATGTGATCAGTGCTTGCAAGTTAATTATTATCTGGGGTCTAATTGTCATTGCAGGCATTTGTATTTTGTTTCTGTTTTTAGTTCTTAATTTGAATTTTTCAAGAGAGAGAGAGAGAGAGAGAGAGAGAGAGAGAGAGAGAGAGAGAGAGAGAGAGAGAGAGGATAATTTACATATACATGGAATGCTGCGATGATTTGCAATGTTGCAATATTTCAACTCTGATCGTGTGAGATGGGCTTGCTGTACTTTGGCTAAGTTACTGCACACGTCAAACCAATTTCATGTTGTTTTCATTGCCGTAGAATCTTAATGTTTCATTTTTTCGAGCTGTGAGTCCATAGACGATTTTCCATTTTATACTTGTTATGTGATGGACAATAAGTGTTTTTTTTTTTTTTTTTAATTTTATCTTAAGAAGAAAATGTTTCAAACTGGTGACGTCTTTTCTCATTACACCGGTGCAGAGAGTGATTGATGATGCTGTCATCTTGGTGACCCAGTGAAGGATGATGACGTCCTAACGTGCTGTAATGACTAACTGGTGGTGACAGACACGGAACCATTAGCTGCACAGGTCAACCCAGTTCATTTTATTTACATTTTACCGTCTTCAGGTAAAAGGGGCTATGTGCCATGGATCCGAAAGGTGTTTACGACCTTTTCTTCCCAGACGACGTAGATTTGTACTGGTTGCTTGGTTCGGAAAAAAAAAATGTCCGCAACCACTTCGCCTCGTAATTATGCATCTCTCGGATATTAGGTTTCAAGTGATATTAAGAAAATTGTTCCAATAATGTGGTGTTTTGTTTTTCCGAACCGTTCTTGGTTCGATCGTCCACCCTTCCTTTTTTTTTTTTTTGTCTTCTCTTTTGCTCGTCTCTTCTCTGGTTGCGCTTGATAGTGTTGCGCGCTCAGGCAGTCTAACAGCCTTTGGTATGTACTTGCATGTAATATTGCTGCTCTCATAATGGTCACAGTTTATGTCTAACGCCTTTTGTCGTTTCGCTTGCTGCCATTCGTGCTAGCCGCTTAGACTTAACACAACAACAACAACAACAACAACAATAACAACAATAACAACAGCAACAACACCCAAAACGCAAAAAAACAAAACAAGAACTGATCTGCCCAAAGTCTCTGATTTTATCTTCCAACAGTTCTAAATGATGACTTCCGAACCAAGTAAGCTTTGAACTGACCTCTCTATAAGCTGTGTATTTAAAGCTGACTTGAAAACAACAACAACACCAACAGCAGCAGCAGCAGCAACAACAACAACAACAAAAACAACAAACAAACAAACAAACAAACAAACAAACAAACAAAGCCGAAAGGAAACGAATCTCAGAAAACGAATGGAAACAAAAATGAAACAAAACAAAAACATAAAACAAAACAAAGTGAAACAAAACAAAACAAAACAAAACAAAAAGTGAAACAAAAAGTGAAACAAAACAAAACAAAACAACTCTTGCCTCATTAAGGAAACAGATGACAGCGCAACCTACAAAGGGAGATAATTAAAGGGGAGAAAAGGACAGGAACAGAGAAAAAGGAGGTCAATGTGGCGAAAACATTATTTCAGGTCGGCTCACTTCTTCCGCTGCGGGTAATTTAAATTTGTTGTTTGTCTGTTCCAGCTGGCCTTGACCTTACAGTCTGCCTGAGGACAAAGGAAGGAGAAGCTGTCGATGCTTGTTGTGGAGGGTGAAGGGGAGGGGGGGGGGCTATCCATCCTTAATGTTAATGGAATGGAAACGTAATCATGAGCTACATCGCTCGACCTGCTTTCTGTGTCCTGTATTTTCCCCTGCCTGCTTCACCGACAACGGGGGAGCCGGGGTGGCCGAATGGTAGAGCGTTGGACTCTCAATGCTCGGGTCGTGAGTTCGAATCCCGCCGGCTGGGGCCAAATATTTGTGCTGGCCTTTTTTCTCGTTGCCCCGTCTTTGATATCACCCTTATGTGGTGGAAAAGGACGTTAAACTCACAAACACCCACCCACCCTTCACCAACAACAACGGCGGCCAAAACGACATCCAGCTACCGCAACTGGCAAAATGTCAGCCCGACAATCATGACGACAGCAGATGATAATTGACGACCATCATTATGATATGTGACGCAAGGACGATGCCTGACGACGCTCCACGGTACCTGACGAAACTTGACGACGCATCACGGTACCTAAAGATATTTGACGACATTCCACGGCACCTGACGATACCTGACGACACTCCACGATACATGTTGATATTTGACGACACTTCACGATACCTGACGACAGTCGGCAACGGTACCTTACGATATTAAACGACACTCCACGATACCTGACGATATTTGACGACACTCCACGATACCTGACGATACTTCACGACATTTCATGGCACCTGAAGATACCTGACAACACTCCACAATACCTGACGGTACCTCAGTGACGACACGCGGCAACGGTACCTGACGATATTTGGCGACACACCACGGTACATTACGATACTTGACGAGACTCCGCGGTATCTGACAACACGTGACAACAACGACAGACGACAACACTGCACAAACAAGAACAGTAAAAGCTACCAGTAATACATTAGGCAGTCGCCTATAATTATTACCTGCAACAGTAAGCACCTTTCTCTTCAACCTTTTTTCAAGTCAAGTCAAGTCAAGTCAAGTCAAGTCAAAATACTTTATGTATCCCCGTAGGGCAATTCATGCGGGCAAGCATAAGAAGAAACAGAGTGACAGAAATCACGAGTGATGGATTTTGAAACTGAACTGAACGCTTGCAAACACCTTCGGAGCGCAGGCGAGCCATACATGACAAACTGCATCGGTAAGTAAATTATCTGTCTAGCAAGAAGTTGGAACTCAACAGAAAATTAACGAACAGTAGCTGTACCAAGTCAAATCAGTACACAGTTATCTAGCTAGTGACAATCACTGGCGGAAAATTTATTACGTACTAGTACACTGCAGCGACGCGTGTATTCAACGGGACGGGAGAACAACATCAAAATTAAAGATTCACAAGGCTTCTGTGCATAATAGGATTTCTCTCTCAATCGCCCTTGACACATGTCCGCACATTTTGGCTTCAGGTATACAGCTGAGCCAACAAGACCCCCCCGCCCCCCGCCAACCCTCAGCCTCATCCTCATTTGGCGTGGTCAGTCAGTAAGTATAATCTGTATCGTGCAGATCACAGAACTAGAAACATTCTATTTATAGCTCTGTGCTATGGGTCATGATGTGACTCAGTGGGGGAGTCGGTGAAAAGACGGAAGCGGGCAGAGGGCTTGTATGGTACGTGTGTTTTGATTGGTCACCGCGACCTCCTTGCGCAAACTCAGACCGTATGTGTGTGTGTGTTTGAGGGCGCCGCGCCCGTCTTTCCAGCTTAGCCCGCTTCATCACCCTTTGGCATGACCTCAGTTAATGTTGTTACATTGCCGATGACAAGTCTCGTTCGCAGTTCTCTTCTAAGTGGTTTACGTCACCGCAAGAGGCAACTCCCCGCATTCGGCGGCTTCCCGAGGGAAGAGTCAAAACCACTTGTACACACGCTACGTCATATTGACATAACCTCTTGCACTCAAGTTACTACTCTGATGAGGCCCTGCCTTACTCCTTCCTCACGCAGGCACCCCCAAGACCCCCCTCCCACCCCAAACCCCACACATCCATATCCCCTACCCCATAACCTGCCTATTTGAGGACCGTTTCCAGTCACTCTTATGGCAGAGGCGTTCCTGAAAAAACACACCAAAATCCCCCACCCCCATCCCCCCAAAAAAACCAACCAAAAAGCAAAACAAAAATAAAACAAAACCCCAACAAAAACAAAAAAACAAACAACCACCACCACCACCACCACCAAAAGAAACAAAAACAAACAACAACAACAACAACCAAAAAAAAAAAAAAAAAAAAAAGACAAAAATTTACCAGCACACCGGGTCGAGGTCTGTCTCTCTGGCGGCAAAATCTCTCACACTACTCCTAATCCCATTTGAAACAATTCACGACACGAGACTCGAACTCTGTGTGTGTGTGTGTGCTCGCGCGCGCGCGCGCGTGTACAATAAATTTGATAAGTTTGACTTGTTTCGTTTTTTTCCTTTTCTTTATATTCCTGTAGGGTTTTTTTTTTTATTTAAATTTTCCTTCCTTTGTTCATATTCTCGTGGTTTCGCAACGGCAAGTTCCAACATGGTATTCCTGCCAAAACTTTTACCGTTGGAAAATAAGGTTACGGTCAATGTTATTGTCACTGGTTTTAGTAACGGAAGCCATGGACTGAGTTGTTAATCACAAGGTCCTCTCGCCTTTTCAACGTTAGTGTGCATGGCACCAGGTTTCCGTATGGGGAAACAAAATCCTTCTCTGCAGCAAAACATGACAACCCCAGTACGTATGAAAGGCATACAACAACGTTGTGGAAAACTTAAAGAATCAGTCACTTGGGTCACAATATACATGTAGCATCTGAGACCATTGCGGTGACTGTGGCCATGCAGCGTATAAGTTGTTCTAGAAGTGTATCGCGTGTAGAGCAGACGACGTTGTGTACCGAGGACGAGCTAGGCGACGCTGATTGGTAGCTATTTTTAGAAGCTTTGTCGAGTCCCGGTCTGTTCAGGAATGGACCTCAGGCTCAAAGAAAGTTGTATGTCTCTAGCATTAGAAGCCACAAAGTCACGAAAAGGGACGGGAGGGTCATATGAAACATCCTTCTATCTGCCAAACAATCTTGCAGCTTCGAAAGCGGCAGTTTTCCGTGTTAGCGGCGTTACAAACATAGAGGGTTTAAAGGTCTGCAATCTCAGCAAAAAGCCGCAAACATTGCTTTTAAAAAAACAAAAAAACTGCGACTCCTTTGACTGTGCATCATCCAGGCAACTCTGTCACAGTTGCAGAGTTTTCAGCGCTTCAGGGACCCTTGTAAAACCAGAGCACGAGTTTGCCGTGTCATCTTTTGGTCAGTGAGCGTGACACATCGCTACAGTGTCTAGCGGATGTTGAGTGCTGCACGATCTTTCCCGCTCAGTATCAAAACGCACACTGAGTTGTGAAATCAGGGTGTCCTTGGCTTTAATTGGGGTTTCAGGGACGCTGAAAACTTTGCAACTGTGACAGAGTTGACTGTGCTTGCACGGTCGACTCTGTAAAATTTGTTTACATTTCGGAAAGCTTTTCGTTGGGAGCTTAGGTCTTTACCGTTTCTTCATCTCACCTGCGCGCAGCACTGAAATGCACCTGATTAACCCCCGACCCGAGAGACCCATCCCAAAGACTGACCCGAGAACTGCCTGCTTCCCTGCGCCCGTGGCTGATTCATTGACTGATGAGAAACAAAAGTTGTATGGCCTACACACCGTGCACCGGTAACAGCGATCAGCCGAGCGTAAGTCCGAACTGTTTTATGGCTTCTCTTGCGCGCACGTGCTCCGTACTCAGACTTTCACTCTGTCACGCTTGGGATGGTCCGGAAGGGTATCGTGGTACCAGTGAAGATGGCGGAGAGTTTATTCTGGTGCTACTTCGATTCAAACGTTTTGGTGATGATTTCTGTCAAGTGAAGCAGCATGTTTGTGAAAATACATGTATCAGCTTGCACACGTGGTTATATTGTGGTAGTGCCGCTGCCGGACGACATCACCCCAGTTCTTAAGGCACTTCACTGGCTGCCCGTGCAGCGAAGGAACAAAGATATATATCGATAATAGATATACATAAACATAATATATGTAAAGCGGCAACCAGCACACACACACACACACACACACAGACACAGACACACAGACACACACACAGAAACACATACAGACACAAGACACATACACACACACAGACACACATACACACATAGAGACACATACAGACACAGACACAGACACACACACAGACACAGACAGACAGACAGACAGACACACACACACACAGACATGCTGTGCTGCACTCAAACTGGCTATGGGTTGCAGGGACTATCAAATCTCTTAGTATTTACCGGAAGTGAAATATCCCTTCCATGTTTCACTTTATCTGTGTGAAAGAAAGGGGCTGTTCACCATTCAGGAAACGACTTCCCCTGTCACAATGCTCCATGTACAATGCAAAACGTGTGCAAGCTCATATTTCAAACACATGACTCTACCTCAGATCAAATCATCCTTAAAAGCTTTTGAATCGGATTAGCACCGGAACGACATCCGCCATCTCGACTGACCCCTGTGGTAACCAGGCAAGCGGCAGGAACCGTTCCAGACGCTCCATTCACAACCAGTTTCCCGCCGTCCGGTTCGTCGCCAGTGGCAACGGGACCGTAGTACGGTACAGCGCAGCCGCAGAAACGGTAAAGTCCGTAGCAGCCTGGGAAAGCTTTGGGACTGAAGCAACAAAAAGGCGGTCTGTTCTCGGTCGTCCTTTGAAGTCTGGATAACGTAAATTAGTTCCATAGTACCCAGTGCTGGGTTCATGACTATTGGCTTTTGGGTACAGATCAATAGTCAACCCACAGTTAATACAGCGGAGTCGACCAGGGACTTCAGTCACCGAGTGCCGGTGAAATTACTAGTAGTGTCAACTGATGTGGCGCTGTGATCACTGACGCTGATCGTTTATAGTCACGGTGAAATAGCCACTGTTATGTACAAGTTCTGGCGAAATGGCGCTCGAGGAACTTTGTCGCAAGCGCCACGCCACTGACGGCCGCGCGGATTTCAAAACCCAGCAGCCGAGGGCTGACAGCTCACATGAAGAAAAGTCGCTGTGTTTTCATTAACTTATGAGAGTACCCCTGCCCCCCCCCCCCCCTCCAAAAATGAAACAACACACACACACACACACACACACACACACACACACACACACACACACACACACACCAGCCTTCATGATTTTCCCCCGTCTTATGTCTCTCACAGTTTGTCACATTTGCTTTTAAAACTATTGTATTAATTTTGATACAGTTAAGTCCCGATCTCGCCGGGAGCCGGGATAGCCGAATGGCAGAGCGTTGGACTCCCAATGCTCGGGTCGTGAGTTCGAATCCCGGCTGGGGCCAAATATTTGTGCTGGCCTTTTTCTCGTTGCCGCGTCTTACATATCACCCTTATGTGGTGGAAAAGGACGTTAAACTCCGAAACACACACCTACCCACCCCGATCTCGCAGTTGTGTCCAGGAAACGCCCAAAACGCTTCACACAAACCCCGCACGCTCGTGTGTACACGAATGGAACAAAATAGAGAAGGAAAAAAAAATGAAAGAAGACAAACTCGAGAGACGGAATGTACCTTTTCATTCGTGCAACTGCTTGAGAGGGCAGCCGTCAACATTTCTAGTTTACCTGGCTATACACGCTTCGCACGTTTCGCACGACTGTGACGCAGACTTGTCAGGGTTGCGCGGAGTGCACGAGACCCCGGTGACGGCGCCTCCCAAAACGAAACCGTGTTCCAGTAAGTGCGTCATGAACTATTCTTTACCCCAGCTCGGGTCCCAATGGAAGATTTCAATGCACCTTCATTATAGATGTCAGCGGTTGTGAATTCTTTACAACACACGCACAGGGTCGACATACGCACGTAGGTACTTATTTACTTGCCTGCGTGTTTGGGCGGGTCCTGAGGACGAACTGATTACAGAGTTGAGTAGGGACATGCATTTTAACTCTTAAAAAACCCATGCCAAAATCGCAAATATACTTATAATAGTAATCTCATTAATGTAGGCGCTTTATCCCGCGAGCTAAACCTAACACGCACGCTCATGTGAATCACACGCATTCTCTCACACACTGGACATGAAGACATCACAGCCACGTGGCGCGAAGGGGCCAGCTCAGCAACTGAAGATTCGGAATTTTAGAATTGCATTTTTTTTTTTTTAATTTTGTGGGCTGAGCATTTCCAATGCAGACAGTACTTGAAATCTTCAGTTCATTAGGAGCCACTTCAAGCCACTATGATGCAATCTGCAGCCATCTCGGGCCTATAGCAGGGGAGGCCCACGCCTTGCGTGATAGTGGCTTGAAGTGGCTTCTACTGGTGTGCAGTGGCTCGTTACTAGTGTTTTTTTTCTTCCTTATACTGGGCAGGTGGTCCCATGCCTTGCGTAATAGTGGGTTGAAGTGGCTTCTACTGGTGTGCAGTGACTCGTTCTTTTTAATCAGTGTTTTTTTGTGGTTTTTTTTCATATACTGGGCAGGTGGTCCCATGCCTTGCGTAATAGTGGGTTGAAGTGGCTTCTACTGGTGTACAGTGACTCGTTCTTCTTAATCAGTGTTTTTTTTTTCTTCATATACTGGGCAGGTGGTCCCATGCCTAGCGTAATAGTGGGTTGAAGTGGCTTCTACTGGTGTACAGTGACTCGTTCTTTTTAATGTTTTTTTTTTTTTTTTCATATACTGGGCAGGTGGTCCCATGCCTTGCGTAATAGTGGGTTGAAGTGGCTTCTACTGGTGTGCAGTGGCTCGTTCTTTTTAACCAGTGTTTTTTTTTCATATACTGGGCAGGGGGTCCCATGCCTTGGGTAATAGTGGGTCAGTTGAAGTGGCTTCTACTGGTGTACAGTGACTCGTTCTTTTTAATCAGTTTTTTTTCTCCATATACTGGACAGGTGGTGCCATGCCTTGGGTAATAGTGGGTCAGTTGGAGTGGCTTCTACTGGTGTGCAGTGACTCGTTCTTTTTAATCAGTGTTTTTTTTTTCTTTTTTTTTTCTCCATATACTGGGCAGGTGGTCCCATGCCTTGGGTAATAGTGGGTCAGTTGAAGTGGCTTCTACTGGTGTGCAGCGGCTTGTTCTTTTTAACCAGTTTTTCCCCCCGTATACTGGGCAGGTGTTGGTCGGTAGGGATGTTCCGATTCGGGTGGGCCGAACCGGTTTTCGAAATGCGATTTCGCGACGAAACCGGTTTTTTTTGTTTTTTTTTTTTTTTTGGGCGATTTACCGCGAACCTGGTGACCTTTGAGGGGAGGCAACCCCGAGTAAGCTTCAATGGCTCCATCTGTCAGAATTGTTCCGCCAACTTCTTTCACAAAAGACTTTTCCAGATTGCTGATTTCCCTCTCGGATTTTCGACGAGACCTTCACGTTGTCGAAGTTGTTCTGCCATTTTTCAGTCGATAGTGACAAGAGTTATGCCCCTTTTACAACTTCGGCAATGTCCGGTAAGGTTCCGGAAGTTGCCGAGTGAATCGCGATTCGAGCGTCGTACCGGTTTATTGAATCGTCCAAAAACTAAATCGATTTTTTCCGATATTCGATTAATCGACACATCCCTAGTGGTCGGTCTCGGTCTGTTAAGAGTTAAACTGTTTCAAAAGCGGGCGGACCTGTAGCGGTGTGCACTCAGTTATTCAACCGTTTGGGCGGATTCGATCATCACGCCACACAGTTATTCAGCTGTCTGGGCGGGCTAGTTCACTGCCCTGCGCAATTTAAGGCAGGTTGTCGTGACCACAGAATATATATATATATATACGAAATTTTTTTTTCTATCCTGAATTTGAACACAAAGACGACATGCATCACTGCACAACATGTTTCCCTGCATGTGTACGCATAGCTTGACCTTGTGCCATTTCCTGGATAAAATTTAATGTCCCCCACCCCTCCCTTCCCTCTATAGGGATTCGGGGGGCCGTAGAATTTTATTTCCACCCTAAATATAAATACAAAAACACACGGTCATGCATCAGTAAACAACATGTTTCCCTGCATGTGTGCGCATAGCTTGATCTTGCACCCCATTTCCTGGATAAGTGTCCCTCCCTCCTACCATCTGGGGATCCGAGTGGCCGTATAATTGTATTTCCACCCTACATTTAAATACAAAAACACACGGTCATGCATCAGTAAACAACATGTTTCCCTGCATGTGTGCGCCATTTCCTGGATAAATGTCCCTCCCTCCTTCTATTTGGGGAATCGGGTGGCCGTAGAATTGCATTTAATTACAGAATTAAATTTAAATACAAAAACGACATGCAGCAGTAAACAACATGTTTCTCTGCATCTGTATGCACAGCGTAACCCTGGGCCACTTCTTGGATAAATTTCCCTCTCTGCTTCCATTTCGGGGTGGGTGGGTGTTTAGGAGTTTAACGTCCTTTTTAGGAAAAACGCGGTGCTATGACGTGGGAAGCCGCTGATTGACAGTGAAATTGATTTGGAGCGAAAACGCCCCTTCATTTTGTTTCCTCCCCATGTACCCTGCTGGAGTCCATGTGCGTTTGTGTTTTTGCTCGTTGCCGTGTGTTCGTTCTCACCCTTACGTGGTGAAAAGGGGGCGGTTAAAATCCGGCAGAAAAGTCAACAAGCCAGCCTGGTTTCAGACCGTAAGTTCAGGACACAAGTCCCTAACACCAAGCTATAGAACTACCCGACAACACGCTATGTTGCACCCCCTAGTGACCTACGTCTTACTTCACACGAACTTGTAAATTAATTACGGACCGTGGTAACATAAACAACCTTGTGCGTGCGTAAGACGGTGAGAGAGAGAGAGAGAGAGAGAGAGAGAGAGAGAGAGAGAGAGAGAGAACAAAACAAAACAAAAAAAGGCTCGACTTGTCTCAAAACAAACACTCAAGTCCCACGTGCGTCTGTACGAAGTGTCAATGTCTGGTCTCAGCTGCCCCCCCCCCCCCCCGGCCAGGAGAGACAACACTTCAACACAGAAACTCGCCTCAGTTTGACGTCACCGAGACAAGTCTAGTCACACTGGAGTTGGCTGACTGAATGGAAGTTTCCGTATCCAGCTGTACACGTCTTTGAGTCGCAGCCGCGGTTTTTGTTTCGCTTTGTGGAGGGTCTTTTCGAGTATGAAGATTGACGTACATCCTGGTATTACTGTCCTGTGGTGGCTGTGCTTACCGAAGCGTGAAGTTCAGTGGACACGATCGAGTGATTGGTCGTAAATTGGGTTTTACGTTGAAGTCGTCAATAATTACTGACAGAGACACGAAGTGTACTTCTGTAGGACTGGCTCTTTGTTTCTGGAAATAATGCTGTGTTTGAAGTACCTGCTGAATCTTTAGTGAGTGATTTGCATTGAGCTGTTGCTAGAATACAGAAAAACACCCACTTACACCTTTCGCGCACAGAGGGACAGAGTGACAGACAGACAGCTAAAGAAACACACACACACACACACACACACACACAGAGAAGCGCGCGCACACACACACACACACACACACACACACACACACACACACACACACACACACACACACACACACACACACACACACACACGTGATTTTGAATTCTGGAAACTCGCCCCTTTTGATTGACAGGGTGGAGTCGTCTGTTTCCGAGGGTGTAGAACACACGTGTACACAGCTGTTTGCGAACAGGTGGAAAAGTACTAAACATGTTGAAAACAACGTTGCACCTTTGCCGTTTTGTATTTTACAGGATTAATTTTGCTCCAGTTTCAGCTGCCACAGCTGTTAAGCGAAGTCCTTTCCTATCATACCAGTCACGCCTCTTCATTTTTTTTTTTTTTTATACGACGTGCACATGTGCAAATGATTCGCGCAGCCACACAGACCAGGTCAGCTTATTAAAAGTGCATACTCCTTTTCACAGAAATTGTGTTCTTCGTACCGTGAACCGAAGCAAAACTTGAAAGCCTCTACGTTCCTAACGCAGCTGAGATTGAAAACTGCCATTTACGAAGCTCTGATGTTGTTTGCCATATAAAAGGATGTTTCATGTGACCATCGCGTTCGTTTTCCTGACTTTGTGGCTTCTAATAGTAGAGATTACTAGAAAAATACGACTTTGTTTGAGCCTGCTGTCCCGGGACGGGTCGACCATCATAGAATCGTTACTGGCATCTCCAAGACATCTTACATGGTCTCTTGCACAATGGCTTCAGTTCAGGGGACGTCACTCTAGCAAGTCATAATGACATGACGGCAAGTCTAAACTTGAACTTCCCATGTCAACCAGCGGATTGTTGAAGGTCATGGCACTACTTGACGTTTTGGGGGTAACTTTGATTGGAGAAAGAACTGTGTCGGAGAATTCCTGGTCAGTCCCGGCAGCTTTCTGATGTGCTTTGTTGCAGTCAGCGCCGTGTAGCTGGTCCTAAGTCCGCAACCAAATTACGTCGCGCGCTTTGTAGTACGCTGTACACTTCTAGAACAACATGACGCCGGCCACAGTCACAAGAAATGGTGTCAAATGCTAAGTGGTGACCCTAGTGACTGATTCTCATGCACAGGTGAAAGATATTTGATGAACAGTTTTCCGCAGCGTTGTTGCATGCCTGTCACACATATTGACTCTGAAGTATTGTATAGGCGCTTTACCCAATTTCTTGACTCGGCTCAAAGCGCCGCGAACTGAACCCAACACGCACGCTCACGTGAATCACACGCATTCTCTCACACACTGGACATAAACACATTACAATCATGTGGTGCGAAGGGTCAGCTCAGCTATTTAAATTCCGGAATTTTGAATTGCATGTGATGTATTTTTCAAATTTGGTGGGCTGAACAATTCCAAAGCAGACGGGGAGGAAGCCGGAGTACCCGGAGAGAACTGACCCCCGACGATCGACCCGAATGAACGGTGCCACATACGAGAAGGACAAATTCTTAGCCCCGACTGGGACGAATTCCTAACCTCTCGCATTGGTGACAAGTCTCTTAACCACTAGACCACCGCCCTTAACTCTTGAAAGCCCATGCAAAAACTTTGCTTGAAATCTTCAGAGCACTTGGAGCCACTGCAAGCCACTATTATCCAATCTGAAGCAGTCTCGGGCCTGTCGGGGTGGGTGGGTGGGTGCTGGGGGGTTTAACGTCCTTTTCCACCACATACGGGTGATATCAAAGACGGGGCAACGATGAAAAATTCAGCACAAATATTTGGCCCCAGCCGGGGGACCTACGCCTTGCGTAATATTGCCTCGAAGTGGCTTTTACTGGTGCGCAGTGGCTTTTTCTTTTTAACAGGTTTTATCATATAGTGGTCGGGTGGTCGGGGTCAGTCTCGTAAGAGTTAATGGGCTAAACAGAAAAGAACTTTTTTCCTCTAATCTTTGCTCTAACTAAACCACAAGAAATCTCCGGCAATTGTCACAAGGCTCATTTGCACAAGCACCTGTCTCCATACATACGCGCACAGCCGGGGCATGCAAAACGCATCATAATTATGCCGTGTGAAGTTTTCCGAATGCCGATGTAGTTATCAAATCAAGAAATTCCAGGTACGAACAGAGCATAAATAATTTTCACAATGCGGTGCACCCCATTACGTAAAACTCACATTTTTTTGTTTGTTTTGTTTCAACAGTTGTATGGTCAGTCGATGTATTTTACGTAACGGGTGGAACTCGGTGCGAACTTTCTAGACTCTGGTGTCCCATTTACTATGCACCGACCATTTCTCACGAGCTGCCAAGGACAGCATAATTATATCTACATGTACGGACGTGTGATGGTAGTAGCGGCATGCCAGGGCGATGAAGAGAGGAATGTGAGCTATCTGTCTCGAGATTTATTGGGTAGTGGAGAATTCAGAGAATGTCCTGTGACCTTTTCCTTCACCCTCCGTCTCTCGTATATCACCTGGCCCCTCCCTTTTGCTCGGGGCCTTGATACAGTGCGAATAACGAAGTTCATGTACATCTACCGTCATATTGGGGAAAAAAGAGTCTTTCTGCTTATCAAGTCCATGGCGTTTAGGCCCATTTACGAAAAAACAGTAGGAGCCGGGGTGGCCGAATGGTAGAGCGTTGGACTTCTAATGCTCGGGTCGTGAGTTCGTATCCCGGCTGGGACCAAATATTTGTGCTGGCTTTTTCATCGTTGCCCCGTCTTTGATATCACCCGTATGTGGTGGAAAAGGACGTTAAACCCCCAAACACCCACCCCACCCAAACGACAGTACACGTGTACCTAGCCGTAGGGTAAGCACATCCAGACAAACGAGCAAACAAATAAACAATGAAACAGCAACAACACCACCTCAAACAAACAAACGAACCAACCAACAAACAAACACCACCACCACCACCACCACCACCACCGACAACAACAACAACAGCAACAACCCCCCCCCCCCAGAAAACAACCACAAAAAAAATACAAAACAAAACAAAAAAGCACCAAACAAAATACCCCCCCCCCCCACACACACACCCACAAAAACAAAACAAGAAACAAAAGAAATAAACAAACACAACAAATAAACAAACAAACACTGTGAGATTGGTAACACTGGTAGATAGACGTTGATGGTAGTGGTTTTGCGCAACCGGTGTTACATATCATTACTGTTACTGCTGCTTGTGGCTAGTGGTGGTAGTATGCGAGTGTGTGCATCAGCCTATCTTCAAAGACTACGGTACCACACCATAGTCTTTAGTTTAGCATCATGGCACAGGGGTGACAAACTGGGGGTACACGGAGGTCTCCCGCCCTGCGGCAAATACCGTTAGTTCAAGGTGTGTGTGCTATTTCCATACACATCCATCACAAAATGATGCTGTCCAGGTGAGACATTCTCTACATTCCCAGGGCGTCAGGTATATGATCCCCTGTATTAATCGGTGATGCATTGAGAATGAGTGAGTGAGTGACTTTGACGCTTTATTTAACAACGGTATAAGATGTTGATTACAATAACCATTTTGCCGTTGAACACACAGAGAGAGAGAGAGAGAGAGAGAGAGAGAGAGAGAGAGAGAGAGAGAGAGAGAGAGAGAGTATTTTCTAACGGAAATGATTAAACCACACAATGATAACTTTCAATCAGCCTTTGGGTACAATGAAATAGTCTATAAAAAAATATATTAAGCAAAAGGTGAAAAGGGCAAAAAAACAACAACAACAAACCCCCCAAAAAACAAAAACAAATCGAAGGTGACAAAATCAAAGTAACACGTGAGTGAGAGAGAGAGAGAGAGAGAGAGAGAGAGAGAGAGAGAGAGAGAGAGAGAGAGAGAGAGAGAGAGAGAGCTTATTTTCTAACGGAAATGATTAAACCACACAATCATTAACTTTCAATCAGCCTTTTGTACAACAAAAAGACTATAAATATATTAAGCAAAAGATGAAAAAGACAAAAAAATCAAAGTAACAAAAGAGAGAGAGAGAGAGAGAGAGAGAGAGAGAGAGAGAGAGAGAGTACTTTCTACGTCTTTTCCTCTCTTTAATGGCGTCACTGGTAAGCGTCAATCCAAATATCGAAAGGCTGCCTCGTACAGCCACTCGTCATTATGACCAACCAACCAAGTCTTGCAGGATGATAAGCCCTCCAAATTACATCGGTACAAAAATAATTGAAAAATTAAAAACGCCATTCGTATACTGTCATTTTTGCCGGTGTTAATAAACCCTTTCCAACACAGAATAACTGAACATCTGCATGGTGAAAAGTTTCTGGGGAAGAGGCACAACGCAATAAAGACACCTGGGCCCGCATGTAAAAGTCGGGGTTAAGCCCGGTGCACACTAGCGTCGGTGCTACATCGCGCGCGCCACGCGTGTCGCCCCTTGCGTGCTTCACGCACAGTGAAGGCTCTCACACGTGGAGTCTTGCGCGCCGCGATCTCGCCACGAGTCAGTGCTTCTGAGTGTGCGATGGAATGCGAAATATTAGGGATCTGAAACGAATCATAAACTTCAGGCTGCTTGTTCGCAGTCTGACTCGAATAGAGACTGGTGATCGAGGCCACGATAACTTGATAGAATTTAGCTACAACAAACCAGGCTTTGCTGTATCGTATGATACGATATCGTAGACTGGGACGATGAGAGACTGATCAGTGACAACCCGGCGGTTCCGATGGTTGTGTCTAGTTTTATTTACTCCAATTATGTAGCATTTACCGTAGTGTGAGTCAGCGGAGAGTGACACAACAAAACGGCATACCCGTCGACTGTGATATGAATCGATCTGAAAATTGTAGAGGTTTCCTGTTCACGATACCGGTAGATGAGGCGAAACATTTCGTCTTCTCGCAATTCCGCCATCTTGGAAGAGAAGAGGATGGCGAGTGGGCCCTTGCTGGCTGGCTCTTCTGATTGGCTGAAACCACGCTACACGCGCGCGTCAAGCGCGCCGAATAGAACAGGTCCTATCGCCGCGCGACAGAATTTTTCAATCGTGCTACGCCTGTCGCTTCGCGCTTCAAGGGGTTGCATACGTAGACGCGCGACAAAATTTGCTGCACGCGTGGCGCGACAATGTCGCATGACGCCAGTGTGCAAGGGCCCTTAGGGAGTTTAGCCCCGGGTTAGAGTCTAACCTCGACCTAAACTAGCTCTAGGGTTAAATTTTCTGTTTTTGTTGTTTTAAATCAGGAAGTGGGTCCAGGTGCCTTTGCCGTTATAGAAGGATGTTTGTCTTTCTTTTTTTCTTTTCCTTTTTTATATTTAATTTTGTTTTTGGGTTTCTTTTGTCCTAGTCTGGGTTAGACCCGTAGCCGTGGGTTAAATTAACCTCGAGTTTTACATACGGGCCCTGAATGTTTTTAATTAAACACGTGTTTAGTTCGGAAACAAGGAGAGCGCATGATTCGTCATAATAATTATAAAGTATAATTATTCGTAGTTTTCATTGTCACGCGCTTTTTATTGGATCGTCCCATTTGCGGTTTAGAAGTGCGTTTGTCCATTTCAGACAATCACGGGGTTTTGTAGCTTCGCCGTTGCCTGGCCCCAAGCCCAGGATGAGAAAGGAGGAGGTTGTGCGTTGGGCTAGCAACTGGCCCCAAGCCCAGGATGAGAAAGGAGGAGGTTGTGCGTTGGGCTAGCAACCCACCACATAAAAAAATTTCTTGCTACGGAAACGCCAGCAAAGAATTCAGAAAGTCATTTAACGGGAGCGAAGAGGTTTCTGTTCGTGGCCTAAAATAAAAAGGGAGCAACACGAAGTCCAGTTAATCAACTAGCTGGCTTACCTATAGTTTAAGAGAGAGAGAGAGAGAGAGCTGTGAGGCTATGCTGAAAAAAGGCAGATAAAGAGAGAAAGAAATAAAAAGAAAGAAGAATGATATTAACGGCCAAAAACTGAGTCAGCGACCAGGTTTTCCTCAACACCCCCCCTCTCTCTCTCTTATGTACATCTGTTTTTAAATACTTTTAAAAAAATAATTGTATTGTAGTACGTAATTAGTTTGTAGTTTCAATGTCAGATTTAAAACCTGGGCCTATGTTCCCATAACCTCTACCTTGCGAAATACAGTCAAATCAAATCAAATAAAATAAAACCAAATCTCTCTCTCTCTCACACACACACACACACACACACGCCACGCGCGCAGCAGCAGCAGCAGCAGCAGCAGCAACAACAACAACAACAACAACAACAACAACAACAACAACAACAACAACATGAAAACAACAGTAACAAAAAAATCTCGCATATTCAAAGGTCAACGGTCTTTTGAATAGTTTTGCGTCCACCCGTACTGTACCTTTTCTCCCCGTTGAAGACAGAGATACGGGTGCAAAAGCTCTTTCAAACGGGGTGTCTTTACTTCAATGGCATTAACCATACATCAAAGGAACCAGCAGGGGGTCGGAAGGAATGCCCGACATGTCACGTGAGGTGCCACGGAGTGCGTATGAATCGCCACGTTGTGACGAGTGAGCGTATGAACTTTCCCCATATATTTTGAAGGGTCCATGAAAGACGACAGCAGTGATGAGAACATGATCGGGTGGCCTTCATGTCTGTATATCAAGGAACCGATGACTGTAATGCGCAAGTAGTTTATTTTCCCCATATATTTTGAAGAGTCCATGAAAGACGACAGCAGTGATGAGAACATGATCGGGTAGCCTCCATGTCTGTATATCATGGCACCGATGACTGTGATGTGCAAGTAGTTTATTTTTATTGTCAGTCGTGAATCTGTTTTACAAGCCGAATTCTTTGAGACTGTTTACACTACAAGCCGGGTTCAACCTGAGTATACCTCCACCCGGGTAGGACTCGGGTCAACACAGCGTTTACACAGCATTCTCAGCAAGTTTGACATTGATGTAGGACAACTTAAGCCCCTTTTCCATGGCCGACGTACGTCGCCCGACAATCGGCAAACTTCGCGTCCCAGCTGAAAATCGTCCATGGAAAAGGAGTTGGCAGACATCGGCCGACGCGTCGGTGAGAGTAGAGCGGCGCTGACCTTGTCGGCGGAAATCCAAGCGATCTGACTGACCGCTAGCGGAATGCGGCCTTGATCCGGAAACCGGAAACTTTGAAGATGGCGGCTAGCAGTGTTCAGCCTCAACTTTCGGCGGCTAAAGTCATCGAAATAATCGATTTGATTCAGGACCGGCCATACTTATGGGAGCGAGTCGGCGAGTGCGCGTTTCCATGGCAGATTTTAGTTGCCCGACAATCGGCCGATGTCTGTCGACGTACGTCGGTCATGGAAAAGGGGCTTTAGTAAAGCCGGCTCTTAACTGGGTACTGCGGAGCGCCACGGTGCTGTCCACAATTGTGACAAAGTTGTGATTTTGGGGGTTTCCGCCGCTGGGGCGTCATCACAGCAACCTGGATTTCAAATAGCCACAAATGTGACTGTGGTTTCCACAACAGATTCTGATTGGCTGTACTCCGTACACTCGACGCGCAAACATCGCGGACAGTGCATCTTCAATCGGTTTGTCACCAAGCACAGCTGTGTTCAGTTTTGTAGTTAGTGGACGCACCGAGCGCAACGACTGTGATGTGCAGATGTGTGTTTCGCGCGCTGTGCCCAGTTAAGAGCAGGCTTAACGTCATACCCGCTGTGACCTTGACGAAAGCATCATGACACCACTGATCTGCTTATTTGGAACTGGAATGCGGGTTGGACCCGTCTCTGTCCCCCGTGCATACACAGACCCGCAGCTTGCATGCGTTTTTCGTGGCGACTTTGTGCTCTGCCATGAAAAATGCGTGCTTTTTGTGGCAAGGGGGAAACAACTCATGCAGGCAATAAGCTCTGAAACAGGCTGAAAATGTACCGTCCTGCTGAATGCGACAGAACTCACCGCTTCTGTGCACACTGTGAAATACCACGTTGACCACAAAGTTGTTCAGAACTGTCCACTTTCCTTGTCACCGAGTAGGTTTGGTCCCCCCCCCCCCTTCTTAGGTATCACGTGTCTGGGCGCAGGTCTCGGCTAGCCGATTTTGGGTCAGTGCAGAGGGCAAGCGTAGTGAAACCCTATGGTACAGAGTTGGGTTGGACCCGGACCCGGGATGAACCCTTACCGTGGAGCAGGTCCTTTACCCGGGTTGCCTTTGAACCCGGGTTGTTTAAATGCAAACGAAAGAACCCGAGTTCAACCCGGTAAAATTAGCAAGTGTTGGCAAAATTGTTTGTTTTGTCAGAATGTATTTGTAGGTTATCTTTATATGTACGGCCAATACGAAAAAAAAAAAAAAAAGGAGAATCGAACGAACACACACACACACACACACACACACACACACACACACACACACACACACACACACACACACACGCACGCACGCACGCACGCACACACACACACACACACACACGCACACACACACGCACGCACACACACACGCACACACACACGCACACACACACACACACACACACACACACGCGCACACACACACGCGCACACACACACACACACACACACGCGCGCGCACAAATTAAGAAAAGAAGAAAGGACGGAAGGAAGAAACGAAGAAAGAAATAAACGTACAGGGAGACGAACGAACTAACAAACTAACGCTTTAAGGGGTGGGGTGGGGGTGGGTGTTTGGGGTTTAACGTCCTTTTCCACCCACATACGTGTGATATCAAAAACGGGGCAAGGATGAAAAAGCCAGCACAAATATTTGGCCCCAGCCGGGATACGAACTCACGAGCCGAGCATTAGAAGTCCAACGCTCTACCATTCGGTCACCCCGGCTCCCCGAACTAACTTACTAAGGAACTTATAACTTACGAATAAACGAAAGAGCAAACGAAAGAAGCAACGGTTAAAACAAAACAAAACAAAACAAAACAAAACTGAAGCAGTCGGGGACATTGTACGACTTAAAAAAAAAAAAAGTTCTGCCACGTGAGACGCATTAACTGTTCGCTTCAAATCAATTTGTTTCAGTTCTGGATTCTTGCTTACTCATTCTAACGTCTACAGCCCCTTTCACGTGACCTGACTTAAAATGTGAGTCAATCGTCAGGCCATACATGCACGTGCTACGCCGTTCTAATGAGCTGTCCGCAATCCAGACCAGTTCTGGCTCTGTTGTTTACCGACACACACACACACACACACACACACACACACACACACACACACACACACACGCACACACACACACACACACACACACACACACACACACACACACACACACACACACACACACACACACACACACATGTGCTATGCCGTTTTAATGAGCTGTCCGCAATCTAGACCAGTTCTGGTTCTGTTGTTTAACCCCCCTCCCCCCCCCCCACACACACACAATGACGTCTGACCAGACATTAATGAACGGCTATAGGAGTGATAAGACACAATCATCATACTGTATGGTATCATTAACTGTATAATGGAATGCTTTGCTGGGCTGAATGACAACGGCAATATCACCGGTCCTCGGGCGCAAACAACAGATGTGCGTAACGACATGACTTGATAATGAATGGTGTACGTTACAGAATGATGCACAACTTCATCGTCAACGAATCAACAGTCATTCAGTGATGGAGTGGTGTTATTAAGAGACGTCAATTAATATAAGTATGTGTCATAAATGACGAGAGGGTTGTACGAGGCAATCTTTGGATACTTGGATTGACACTTTCCAGTGACGCCAGTAAAGAGGGGGGGGGGTGTCTGGGAGTTTAACGTCCTTTTCCCACCACGTGTGGGTGATATAAAAGACTGGGCAACGAGAAAAAGGCCAGCACAAATATCTGGCCCCAGCCGGGACTCGAACTCACGACCCCGAGCATTTCTGCTATCCCGGCTCTCCCCCAATAAAGAGAGGAAAGACGTAAAAAGTAGACTCTGTCTCTGTCTGTCTGTTGGTCTTGTTACTTTGATTTTGTCACCTTCGATTTTTTTTTGTCTTTTTCATATTTTTCTTAATATAGTCTTTTATAGTCTCTCTCTCTCTCTGTGGGAACCGGAACAGCAGAGTTTGAAGAGCGTTCGACTTTCAATGCTCGGGTCGCGAGGTCGAATCCTGGCTGGAAGCCCAAATATCGTGATGGTCACGTGCGAGTATCACCGAGACGGCCACTTGGTCGTAGCGTCACTTCACTTGCAAGTGAAGTAGGCAGCAGGCGCATGTTTAGTGGCGGCCGGCTCACGTTTTGGCTGATATCTATTCAGCGACAGCCCCCAAAATGGTTCATATTTTTCCACACATGTTCTTATTCTTATAGGTCGGCTTGTGAGCTTAAACGACCTGCAGGGTGCATCTTTAAGTCCAAAGCAAGCAAGCAAGCGAGCAGCCAACTAACCACCCACTCACCCAGTCTGTCTTAGGGGAGCCGGAGTGGCCGAATGGTAGAGCGTTGGACTTCCAATGCTCGGGTCCTGAGTTCGTATACCGGCTGGGGCCAAATATTTGTGCTGGCTTTTTCGTCGTTGCCCCTTCTTTGATATCACCCTTACATGGTGGAAAAAGAAGTTAAAGACCCCAAACACCCACCCACACCCAGTCTGTCTCTGTCTCCATGTATTATTAGGCTGTCACTTTCGTGCGAGTCGTATGTGACGGAACAAGAGGTGATTAACTTTACATCTTGAAGTAGGACGTTGAACGTCTGCATATTTCTCAGTGCACCGGATAATGTTTTTGTTATCGCGTCCCTACGATGGCAAGGCGCAGACGTACCCGCAGGCGTTGTCCCAATGGTCATCAACCCTAGCTGTACCCTCATGTTTTGGTAAAAAGGGCCTAAGCTCAATGCATTTGATGAACGCTTAGGCTCTTTTTACCATCTGATGGTAGAGTTAGGTCACAAGAAAAAAAAACAAAAACACACACACACAAAAACACTGTGTGTGTGTGTGTGTGTGTGTGTGTGTGTGTGTGTGTGTGTGTGTGTGTGTGTGTGTGAGAGAGAGAGAGAGAGAGAGAGAGAGAGAGAGAGAGAGAGAGAGAGAGAGAGAGAGAGAGATGATGATGATGATGATGATGATGATGAAACCTTTATTTCAGAATAGAGTTGTTAGGCACTGGAAGGCCTCTCTGAGAGAGAGAGAGAGAGAGAGAGAGAGAGAGAGAGAGAGAGAGAGAGAGATGATGATGATGATGATGATGATGATGATGAAACCTTTATTTCAGGATAGAGTTGTTAGGCACTGGAAGGCCTCTCTGAGAGAGAGAGAGAGAGAGAGAGAGAGAGTTGTTCACGTTCCTGTATCACTACAGTCTACAACTCCCATAAGATAAAATCATATGGTGACCGACTACTCACGCCATCATGAACTGAACCACAATAGCTCAATGGGTACCCGTTGAACACTTCATAAATGTCTTGTGTGAGTAATTGTGCTCGTCCCATCTCGAGTAATAGTGCCGAAAGATCTGCCCGGTGATCCAAATCTCAGACACGACCTCGAGTCCGTGAAAATGTATCAATAACAAAGCAAACACTTCACGGAAGCTTGAGGGGACATTCCTGCCTACCTGCGGGGTATCTGTGTGCATACTTTCATTTTACAGGTCAGTGCCTGCTACTTGTACCTTGTTCCTGTTTTATGTTTGTTTTGTTATTCAAGGTTAAGAACTGGGTCATCATTTCGGATGAAGGTCACTTTCGCACGCACGCACGCACGCATACGAAAGCGAGTGCGCTCGCGCACACACACACACAACCGGCATACCCACACATACACACACACACACACACACACACACACACGCACGCACGCACGCACGCACACACACGCGCGCGCGCGCACGCACACGCACGCGCACACACACACACACACACACACACACACACACACACACACACACACACACGTACGCACGCAGGCATGCGCGCGCGCGCACACGCACGCACACACACACACACACACACACACACACACACACACACACACACACACACACACACACACACGCGCGGAGGCGGAGGCAACCCCCCCCCCAAAAAAAAAAAAGTCTCGGTCACACGAGAAAGGTTATACGAAAAGGGAAACAGCCAGCTTAGTGTCCCGGTCACATAACTATTTCAGCCATAGACTTCAAGTTCAAACTTCTTATCGCGAGACGCCTTATCTATATAGAAACAAGGTGGCGGTCACAGGATGGGGTGGGGGTGGGGGAAGGTAGGTGTGTGTGTGTGGGCCGGGGGGGGGGGAGGGTGTCGGAGATAAAAAACAATATGGCGCCAGCAATTCTGTCCTGTCACTGTAGTACTGACACGGTCTCACTGATCGTTCACTCGATTTTCCACGGCTCTTTCCCTGAGGTTTCCACGCCCAGTGTGGTGATTTTCCTATCTCCAGTTCCCCTCTCCTTGGGGGTCTTTCTCAAAAGTCTTCCTTGTTTTGACGCCAGTTTGGGATTCATATTTATCTGGAACGGACGCTCTGAAAGCTGTTTTGATTTTTGATAAGGACGTAGTGATATAAGCAGACACGGATCCCTATTTTATCGATGTCGAGATATTACGAAAGTTTACTTTATACCTGTGTAAGTTTTCTTTTTCGCAAGTCTCATACATTATCCTTTGCATAACAAACCACACCGAACCAGGACAGGACAGGACAGGACAGGACAGAACAGAACAGAACAGAACAGAACAGAACAAAACATAACAAAAGAAAAAAAGAAAAAAAGAACAAACAATCTACTTCGGGGCTCATTTTCATTTATTAGTGTTCAAAATGAAACATAACATCACAACAGCCAAGGTCAACCATATTTATGAACACGCCAAAGATTTGTTCAGAGGCTGGTCAGACGCAGCGATGTTGCCAACCTGCCGAAAGTTAAATGCACTCTCATACAATTAAATCGGGTCGCCGGAGGGACTGAAAAGCGACGCCGTCGGTTAGCCAGTGAATAGAACACTGTCTTTTTTTTGCGCCAGCCAATCGCCGCTGACCGTGCGTTGTCGCTCTTTGTGTGTTGTCCAGCGCCGGGCCGGCGGTGCAGCTGGCAGCCAAAGTTAGTGTCGCAACGTGTGACCGCAACCCCGGCGCAATACACAAGCGGGTGCCTGGCAGGCTCGCCACGTGTGCCTAAATACCAACTGCAAGGAAAAATAAAAGGTAATTACCTGCATAAACTTACATTGATTTCCATTTACTGCATTTCCATGATGACTGTTATGAACTGCAAGCAAAATTTTATCCCAAATTAATGCATGCGTCGTGCAGCTGCGTTTGTGAGTAACCTTGAATGGGGACAGGTCCTAATTGGTGACCCCCGAGTATTTTGCCGGTAGATTTGTCTGTATTGCGTGTTGCTGTCGTTGACCTGAGCGAGCGAGCGAGCGAGCGAGAGAGAGAGAGAGAGAGAGAGAGAGATTGCTTGCTGCATGCAAAATGCAGGGGACCAACTGGACTGGAGTGGCAAGAATAGCCCAGAACAGAGTGCGATGGCGAAGGGTTGTCGATGGCCTATGCTCCACGTGGAGCCAGGGGCCTAAGTATGGAGCTGATAGTTCGCTGGGTGTAAAAGTCACTTTGTTCTCTGGTGCCGGTTTGCGCGAAATTTCGTTGGCACAACATACTTCACTTTTTTTCTGATCAGTCTGGACAACGCACGTCCCAGCACGCGGCACTAGAGTTTAGAAGTGTCCTTTTCACACGACATCCCAGCATCTTGCGGTTTGTAGTCTGTGACAGGAATCGGGTTAAAGGTCTGCAATCTCAGCAAAAAGCCGCAAACATTGCAGATAAACAAATTTTATATGCGTTATGATGCTGAGTTTGAGAGTAAAACTTGAGTGCGAATAACCGTGAGCCCTACGTATTTTGTAAGTATAATTGTATTGTAATTGTGTGTTGGTGTCGCTGACCTGAGCGATGGTGTGTATGCGTGCGTGCGTGTGCGTGCGTGTGCGTGTGTGTGTGTGTGTGTGTGTGTGTGTGTGTGTGTGTGTGTGTGTGTGTGTGTGTGTGTGAGGGATGGGGGGGGTCCCGGGCTGCTCATCGAGGGTTTCTTTCCAGGTCCTCCGGCTTTCAAATTTTCAGAAATAGATTAGGTAGGTTGGGTGGCACTGAACCGCGGCGACGCGCTTTTCTTCGGAGAGGCAACCTGAGTTTTCAGAGAGTGACAATAACAAACAAAACAAAACAAAACAAAACACCCACCCCCCTAAAAAAACACCCGACCCCCTCCCCAAAGAACAAAAAGCAAAACAACAACAACAACAAACAAACAAACAACGAACGCAACAACAACGTATACAGCAATAACAACAACAACAACAACAACAAAATAAAAGGAAGAAAGAATCTAAACCCCCAACAAAAACAAATCTAACCCGCAACCGTCAGTTTGAGGGGAAAAAAGCTTATAGAATGGGATTTTTATTCTACAAATTATTTTCCCCCACCAGCCCACACTACTAGTGTACAGTTAAGACACACACACAACCGTTCACGTTTGGGTCACATTTTAATGCACACACACACACACACACACACACACACACACACACACACACACACACACACACACACACACACACACACACACACAAACGGCTTCGTCTATACACAAATATTAGCGGAAGAGAATCACGTTTGACAACACGCCCGTGAAACTATACCAGGTCAAGGGACCACCCTTTTTTTTTTTTTGTCTTATCAGAAAGCCTAGAAATTCTGTTCGTCTGTCCTCAATCTTGCAGCTCCAAGCAACGGAACATTTCTGGCGTGGCTTCGGCACTACTTTCCGCGAGAAGTTCACACATGTATTTAAAAGATCAAGGAGGGGCGGCCACTCTTTTTTAATCGTATAACCTCCCCCCTTTTTTGGGAGGTTTTGGCCGCGGCCACAGCTCTGCTATTCACGAGAAGTATTTTCGGGTGGGCATTCCTCAGTGCTTAGCTTTTGAGAAATTTTGTCTGACACGCGTGTCAAGATGGGTGAAGGTTTAACATCACGGCTCTTCCAAGTGTTAGGTGTACGCAGTGTACCGCTTTGGTATTATTGTTCATGTTTTGCTTGTGTGTGTGTGTGTGTGTGTGTGTGTGTGTGTGTGTGTGTGTGTGTGTGTGTTACAAATATGTGGTGTGTGAAATCGCTCCACACAGGTAGTCGCCACAGATAGTAGCCAGCATGTCAGTGTTCCTCTGCTATACAGACACCAAGTACTGTTTGGTCGGAAATGAGTAAGGAAACTTCAAGTCCGCCAACCTGTATTGGGCTTTCTAATAGCCTTCCTATTGAAGTCGACAAAACATGCTGTGACGTTAGCACGCAGTTTCCAGCGTTAATTCCAGCAATGAAATTCGGGCCGGAAACAAGATGTGATATCCGTCAGTTCTGAAAACATTGCCTCCACTATGACGAAACTCTGTGTTTGTAGTTTTCCGGTATAGACGTATAAGGTCCGTTGTTTACGTGGCTTTGGGAAACTACATAACCAGGCCCACTGCGTAAGAGCTAAGGACAGCCGCACTAAAGCAAAACATGATAACATAACATGAACGTCCCTCCACTTCTCACTGTACCCCCCTCCCCTTCGCGGCCGACCCGGGCTACCTCCTCCCATCTGACGCGCGTAGATACGCCATGACGTCACAGGTCACATGACACCAGTTAAGCACTGTCTAGCGTAGGGTGCGTTAGAGCGGAGAGAGAGAGAGAGAGAGAGAGCCAAAACTGCATATAAGACTGTCTGCCACGTCCCAGATCGGGTCATGCGAAAATAGCAGCCCTCCAGTTTGGAGTGCCACTCGAAGTACACACACACACACACACACACACACACACACACACACACACACACCGGCAACTACGCACACGAGACAAGGGTTATGACAGAGCCTGAGAAAGGTTATGCACCACGCAGACCAACTACACTAAAGTAGATCGCTTTTACGGTGTAGACAGAGAGACAAGCTCAGTGGTTCAAGGTCGCTTGTCTTTGCCCAGAATATAAATGCGCAAAACATAACTACACAGAAGGTAAATGTACTCGTGGAACGTACAGAACATACATGTGCATTTTATGAATCCACAAACAAAAATACATGTGCAGAAGACACATAGACAAAACAGAGAGTATGCTCAAAACAGAAATGCGCAAAACATACAATAAATGCAAAAAAAAAACCCCTCAAAAAACAAGGAAAAAAAAAAAGAAGAGAGAAAAAAGCGCAATAAATATAAAAATACAATTCAGAGAATGGACAACACAGAGAACGAACAAAACTGGGAACACTGACAGAGAACGGACAAAACAGAGAATGGACAACAGAGAGAATGGGCAACATAGAGAATGGACAACACAGAGAATGGACAACACAGAGAATGGACAACACAGACAATGGACAACAAAGAGAATGGACAACACAGAGAATGGACAACACATAGGATGGACAACACAGAGAATGGACAACACATAGGATGGACAACACAGAGAATGGACAACACATATGATGGACAACACAGAGAATGGACAACACATAGGTTGGACAAGACAGAGAATGGACAACACATAGGATGGACAACACAGAGAATGGACAACACATAGGTTGGACAACACAGAGAATGGACAACACATAGGATGGACAAGACAGAGAATGGACAACACATAGGATGGACAACACAGAGAATGGACAACACATAGGATGGACAACACAGAGAATGGACAACACATAGGACGGAGAACACATAGGATGGACAACACATAGGACGGAGAACACATAGGATGGACAACACAGAGAATGGACAACACATAGGATGGATAACACAGAGAATGGACAACACATAGGATGGACAACACAGAGAATGGACAACACATAGGATGGACAACACAGAGAATGGACAACACATAGGATGGACAAGACAGAGAATGGACAACACATAGGATGGACAACACAGAGAATGGACAACACATAGGATGGACAAGACAGAGAATGGACACCACATAGGACGGAGAACACATAGGATGGACAACACATAGGACGGAGAACACAGAGATTGGACAACACATAGGATGGACAACACAGAGAATGGACAACACATAGGATGGACAACACAGAGAATGGACAACACATAGGATGGACAACACAGAGAATGGACAACACATAGGATGGACAAGACAGAGAATGGACAACACATAGGATGGACAAGACAGAGAATGGACAACACATAGGATGGACAACACAGAGAATGGACAACACATAGGATGGACAACACAGAGAATGGACAACACATAGGATGGACAACACATAGGATGGACAACACAGAGAATGGACAACACATATGATGGACAACACAGAGAATGGACAACACATAGGATGGATAAGACAGAGAATGGACAACACATAGGACGGAGAACACAGAGAATGGACAACACATAGGATGGACAAGACAGAGAATGGACAACACATAGGACGGAGAACACAGAGAATGGACAACACATAGGATGGACAAGACAGAGAATGGACAACACATAGGACGGAGAACACAGAGAATGGACAACACATAGGATGGACAAGACAGAGAATGGACAACACATAGGATGGACAACACAGAGAATGGACAACACATAGGATGGACAAGACAGAGAATGGACAACACATAGGACGGAGAACACAGAGAATGGACAACACATAGGACGGAGAACACAGACAATGGACAACACACAGGATGGACAACACAAAGAATGGACAACACATAAAGGCACAAACCACAAATGAGCCACAAATAAATCTATGCAAAAGCACAAATGTTCAAAGAATAGGCTCACACTGGCAAACATCAACGCGAAACTCGTGAACCAGAAACCAGAAATGTACAAAGGATACATTCACACACCCGGGATTGCTCTACAAGACCATAGACATCTCGTTGAGGTTTTAAAAAAAATAGTTTAAACTGCAAATGGGGACGTAATCAACTGTTACCAAACCATACCAACAATACTCGGTGTGTGTGTGTTGTATTGAGACCGGGTATACTCGGCCCCTACCCATTGATATTTTTCCCGGATTAGTTTTCTTCTTTTCCCCGTCTTTATTTTCGTCCCGCCTTCCCTCTAGCTACCCTTGTCACCCCTTTACCCGCTAGCTATCAGTGCCTTTGACTAGGAACCATAACTTGAGACTCCACAGTGATTGTCGTTCCTGATGATGTCTCACAGTAGCCGAAATCAGTTGTGTTTCTGCTCGGACTTTGAGATTAAATATCCCGCCGTAGCATTAACCTATTGAGAAGCTGATTAGTCTATTGGAATCAGCGAAGTTAGATCTGTTTAGATATGTTTAGTTTTGTGGCAGATGTTGGTTTGAAGCAGTGTAATTAGCGATTTTGTGGTTTATCACCGTCAAAACTCTGTCCGGTAGAGCTGTTTATACGTTCATAGTAAAATAACCCTAGCCCCGATTTAGTCCCAACCTATATCCCTTAAAAGCCCTTTCCCTGAAGTTTCTTCTGGTTCGAACCCGATCGGCCTAGGCCTAGTAGATCGGCTGCAATCTGTGAACAACCGGCCCCTAACAAACACAAATCTACCCTCTTTCCCCCGTTGCCCCAGGCCTTCCCGAGGGCCAGGGGTAGCCGCTCCCTTTGCGGCCCGGGCCCCGCCTATATAAGCCGATTGGTCCCCTGGCTATGTGTCTTTCAGTTCGAGTGCACGTGGCCAGGGAGGACGTCGCCAGTTTAGTTTGCCGTTTTAGTGTTTTTGTCTTTGTCGAGTCACACTCGTAGGAGAGACCACGTTTTTTTCCGATTTCTGCCATCACACTCTCACTCTGCACTGTTTTTCCATGAGGTTTTTCCTTCGGATTTTTCTTTTAGGTTTTCCCTTTGGGGTTTTGTGTTTTTGTTTTGTTTTCCTGAGTGTCCAATAAACCAACACAAGTCAAAGCGACCTCTGCGTTGCGTCCCTTGCCTGCACACGGTTACATCTTTTTGGCGCTGCGAGCAGGATCTACAAGGGAGCTGACATCAGGAAAACAGTGCAGGAGTGCCAAACTGACTGACCATGGCCACCAACCCCGTCTTCGTCAACCCAGACCCACTGCCACGGTTCGATGGGGAGGGAGGTAGCTGTGCCGCTGAAGCGTTCGTTGAGGAGGCACTTCGACGGCTTAAGCACTACAAGTTGGCTGATGGAGCAGGGGCCGAATATGTGCTCAGCGCACTAACCGGGTGCGCGAGGGCCGAGATCCTCAGCCGACCTGCCGACGACAGGACAACAGGAGCAGCCATCCTCGACCTTATTCAGGGGGAGTTTGGTGATAAGAGGGACCTGGCCACTCTTCTGTCTGCATTCCACGGCAGGAGACAGGGTGTGGCGGAGGGCGTATATCAATACGCCCATGCCCTGTCAGCAGCAGCGACGCGAGCCAACAAGAAGCAGGCCGGATCAATCAATGACGGCTTACTGCGGGACCGATTCATTGATGGACTGCATCCCCCGGAGCTCCGCCGCGACCTGAAGCGGTTTATTCGCGGCAACTCCACTGCCACCTTCTTGGACGCCAAGGCCGAGGCCTTGAGATGGATGCGTGACGACGCCGACGCTGAGGTTACGGTCCAGCGCATCCTCACCACCACGACCGAGTCCGCAGAAGTTGAGGAAATGCGCAGACAGATGGCCGCTCTGACTGCCCAAACAGCCGAGCTCCAGGCACAGCTGAGTGCCAGCCAGCAACAACAGAGGCCAGCAAAACACCAGTCCTCCAACACGCTCCGATGCTGGTGGTGCCAACAACCTGGCCATCGTGAGGCAGAGTGCCCGGCGAAACGCCAGTACAACCGGCGGCGCCAGCACCAGAAGCCACGCCAGCCAAGGCAGTACCCTCAGCAGCCGCAGCAGTATGCCCCGCAGTACGTGCCACAGCCCCCAGCATTCCAGCAGCCTCCAGTGTTCCCACAGCCGGCAGCTTTCCACCAGCCACAGCAGAGCCACCAGGGAAACTAGTGGCCCCCGTTGTCACTAGTCAGGCAACGGGGGTTGACGGTTTCCAGTTCCCAGGGCTGGTGGGACAGTGCCCCACCGTGACTGTCTCCTTGCAGGGAGTTACCACATGTGCCCTGATAGACACTGGAAGTCAGGTGACAACAGTGACTGAGCGTTTCTATTGTCAATATTTGAAAGACAGCAGAAGTATCCAGCCTGCCCAGTTCCTCACGTTGAGGGCTGCCAACGGACTTGAGGTTCCTTATGTTGGGATTGTTGTCGTGGACCTCGTTGTGTGTGGACAAACTGTGAAGGCTGTACCGATGTTAGTCACCAAAGACTGTGGAAACCCGGAGAAACTGCGAGTACCTGTGTTGTTAGGGATGAACGTTCTACAGCGGATTACCGGGAACCTTGCATCGTCAGACTTCCCACCTGTGTTGCAGCCGCTAATGCAGGAAGTCAAGTTGGAGACCAGGAGTATCCGAGGAGTTGCCAGAGTGGCAGGAGGTTGTTGTATTCCTGCGTACTCCGCTGCCACCATCAGGATCACCTCGACCCAGAAGTCCTGTGCCCCCCTACTTGCATCTCCTCTGGCCCAGCCCTTGCCGCAAGGTCTGCTGCTCATCCCAACCCTAGTCTCGGACCAACCCTCACAGCGGTACGTGCGCCTCGTCAACATCACCAGTGAGGATTGCATCCTTCCGGCACGTACCCCTGTCGCCCAACTCCACGCCGCCTCCTGTTTCGAAGGGCAAGACATCCAGGTGCGCGCGAACTGCAGTCAGCTGACTGTGGACATTGAGCGTGTCTCCACAGACCCTGCTGCACCTGGTACTGTCCCCTGCCCAGACTTCGATGGCGACGATGAGGACCGACAACAACTCCAGCAGCTGTTGGACCGATATGCGCATGTCTTCGCCCAGGATGATACCTTGGGGTACACCGACATCGTGCAGCATCGGATCCCGACAACAGACAACGTCCCTGTCAGCCAGCCGTACCGTTCCATCCCACCTACACAGTTGCAGGAGGTGAAGGAGCATCTTCAAGGCCTGCTCCAGTCCGGTGCCATTGTCCCCAGCCACAGTCCCTACGCTGCGCCGGTGGTGCTGGTACGCAAGAAAGATGGCAGTCTGCGTCTCTGTGTTGATTACCGGAGACCCTTAGTGCTGATGCTGTGGGTATTCCCTTTTTATTTTATGTGTTTCTGACATAGTTAAGTTAGCTTACAGGTATGTTTGATTTTAATGATCGCTTCCTGTCAGGTTACCCTTTGCAATGCAAAACTGTGTCCAGAAATATTTTATCTTGGAGGTTAGCTAGGCCCTCACTAATATGTTGGCCGCGGAGGGAAAGGATTTTTTTCTGTGTGTGTTTGGTTCTGTAACCTAAGATTGTGATTATGCTTCTGGTGGCCACCAAGCATTTTTGCGAGGATGTCGTTTTTTTGTTTAACCAGCGAGGACGCTGGTTGAGGTTCAGTTGGGGGGGATGAGACCGGGTATACTCGGCCCCTACCCATTGATATTTTTCCCGGATTAGTTTTCTTCTTTTCCCCGTCTTTATTTTCGTCCCGCCTTCCCTCTAGCTACCCTTGTCACCCCTTTACCCGCTAGCTATCAGTGCCTTTGACTAGGAACCATAACTTGAGACTCCACAGTGATTGTCGTTCCTGATGATGTCTCACAGTAGCCGAAATCAGTTGTGTTTCTGCTCGGACTTTGAGATTAAATATCCCGCCGTAGCATTAACCTATTGAGAAGCTGATTAGTCTATTGGAATCAGCGAAGTTAGATCTGTTTAGATATGTTTAGTTTTGTGGCAGATGTTGGTTTGAAGCAGTGTAATTAGCGATTTTGTGGTTTATCACCGTCAAAACTCTGTCCGGTAGAGCTGTTTATACGTTCATAGTAAAATAACCCTAGCCCCGATTTAGTCCCAACCTATATCCCTTAAAAGCCCTTTCCCTGAAGTTTCTTCTGGTTCGAACCCGATCGGCCTAGGCCTAGTAGATCGGCTGCAATCTGTGAACAACCGGCCCCTAAGAAACACAAATCTACCCTCTTTCCCCCGTTGCCCCAGGCCTTCCCGAGGGCCAGGGGTAGCCGCTCCCTTTGCGGCCCGGGCCCCGCCTATATAAGCCGATTGGTCCCCTGGCTATGTGTCTTTCAGTTCGAGTGCACGTGGCCAGGGAGGACGTCGCCAGTTTAGTTTGCCGTTTTAGTGTTTTTGTCTTTGTCGAGTCACACTCGTAGGAGAGACCACGTTTTTTTTCCGATTTCTGCCATCACACTCTCACTCTGCACTGTTTTTCCATGAGGTTTTTCCTTTGGATTTTTCTTTTAGGTTTCCCTTTGGGGTTTTGTGTTTTTGTTTTGTTTTCCTGAGTGTCCAATAAACCAACACAAGTCAAAGCGACCTCTGCGTTGCGTCCCTTGCCTGCACACGGTTACAGTATATTTCCGAATCTTTACTGTTCAGATCTGGTTGTGTCGTTCCTATGTTGTGGATTTATGTTTTCCAAGGAGGCGTGAAGATGGCGAAATTGAACCATTCACACAGAGAGAGAGAGAGAGAGAGAGAGAGAGAGAGAGAGGATATCTAGAATTTGTGCGCAGTTCACTTGTACTTTAAATAGCACAATATCAGTTCGCTTGAAGATGGCGAAATTGAACCATTCAGAGAAAGAGAGAGCGAGAAGATATCGGGCATTTTGTGCATAGTTCACTAGCACTGTAAATAGCACGGTATCACAGTTCGCTTTTGGCTGAGGGCTTTAAGTTAGATAGGAACACGCAGAGACTCCTTATACCCCAAGAGCAGCACTAGACGCTACAGGAATAGCATTTTATGGGGCAGACGGGGTGCATAATTGAAACAGAGGATATTTTATGGCTTATGAAAACCTGGGAGCGTGCCCTCTGTTCTATATTTAGGGCTGTAAAACTGAACCGCACGCAAACCAGCCAGCCAAATTGTGCTGACTCCTAATGTGGCCCGTGTCCTCTGACTTGCTTGCTTGCTAGTTTGTCTTAGGAGCTTAACCCTGTTCTTGCTGAATTAAATTATGCTGAAAAAGCCAAAGAGTAGTCCAGAATAGTACGGGCGCATCACTGCCAGGGTTAACGTCCCCAACACATGCAGATACACAGATATACAGGTACGGATAACTTTATTGTCCTTTAAAAAAAAAGAAGGAAATTTGTCTTCGGCTTCACCGACAAGTAAAGGAGATCTTGAGATCACACAAGGAGTGTTGGCTTATAAA
>JACVVK020000149.1:1062500-1067500 GCA_018292915.2 Batillaria attramentaria
CTTTTTCATCGTTGCCCCGTCTTTGATATCACCCGTATGTGGTGGAAAAGGACATTAAACCCCCAAACCCCCACCCACCCACCCTCCACGACTTTAGAAACATGAATCCATACACAGCGGTACTACGTGAAGACCCCTCGACATACTACTACATGCGGTCTCTGTTTGTCCTCACACCTGATCATGCACAGCGTCTGTCCCTAACTTAGTGACAAACTCGCAGTACCGGCTACTAAATTACAACAAGTGACAATGTTGTAGGCGTGACCACCACGAAGCGTCATGCACGCAGAATGCAGACCAGCCAGTCACCAACCAGTTTAACAGTCCAAGGAAGCGATGTTGTTTGGCTACACACCACAGACATGGATTTCACAGAAGAAAATGCTATATATTCCTATTAAACATAGCACAGCGCATGACACCCCAGGAATGCTTTTTTTCTTTTCTTTTCTTTATCCCCCCAAAAAAAAAACAAACAAACAAACAAACAAACAAACAAACAAACAAACAAAGAAAACAAAAAACAAAACACCCCCCCCCCCAAAAAAAAAAAAAAAAACCAGCAGCCAAAGACTCATATGTCACTATAGGGTAAATGTAAACAAATTTCAATATTTAGATTTGTGGCTCATTCCTCTGTCGTCTGCTAGCTCTTGTGCCAGCCGCGCATGAATACAAATAGTCCACATGCCAGGCTCATTTTTCACCGTTTTCCACTATTACCTGGCATGAAATTTACCTACAAAACCAACAACAGCCCCAGATTGCCATTTTTTTTTAATTTTTACTCTGCACACAAATTTTAAAAGGGCCAAAATTGTGTACGATATTTAGCGGAATGTGTTACTACATGCCCATAGGAAGCTATTAGTGACGTGTAACCTTTACGTCACACGCGAGCAGCCGGGGTGGTCGAGTGGTAGAGCGCTGGACTTCTAATGCTCGGGTCGTGAGTTCGATCCCGGCTGGGGCCAAATATTTGTGCTGGCTTTTTCATCGTTGCCCCGTCTTTGATATCACCCTATATGGTGGAAAAGGACGTTAAACCCCCAAACACCCCCCACCCCCCTACGTCACACGCTACCGCAGGCCACAACAACGCGTTACGACGAACTTGTCAGAGTGTTGTCGTAATTATTCCGCAACCTGACAGAACCGGTACACGTCTGCAACGACTGATAAACAGCCTATTGAGAACCCGTTCGTATGGCCACTTCGACAGCAAGCGGACAACTGGAGAGCAGAAAAGTGTACACGTCGCAAGCCACAATAAAGCCACAACAGTGCGTTGGGCTAGCCTGTCAGTATTTTGTCATAAGACTGGGTAATGTGACACAACCGGTATCTACATATGCTACGGTAAACAACCCAGTGAGAATCCGTTAGTGCGTTCACTTCACGACTTGTGGACGACTGCGAAGAGGAGAATTATCTACAAACCGCCGCAAGCCACAACAGTGTGTTACGATGAACCTGTCAGACTACTGCCGTAATCAGGGACTTACATAGAATTCTATGTAAGTCCCTGCCGTAATAGTATTGAATAACTTGACAGAACCGGTATATACATGTTCTAAGATAAACGACGCAGTGAGAATCCGTTAGTGTGGTCATTTCACGACTAGTGGATGAGTGTGAAGAGGAGAATTACCTACATGTACAGTGCAAACCACCGCAGTCCACAACAGTGTGTCCTGGCAGTTACGACGAGCCTCTCAGACTACTGCCGCAATATTGAGTAACTTGACATAACCGGCATCTACATACATGCACTACGATAAACAGCCCAATGAGGATCCGTTAGTGTGGTCACTTCACGACTTAATTTTGGACGGTTATGCAGCAGAATTATCTACGGTCTAGTGGTTAAGGCATCCGACTTCGGATCCTGAGCTGCCTGGTACAAGTCCCCGGTGGGATTTTTCCTACCATAATTATCGAGTAAAATCCATGTGCAGACTCGTTTACGGTGCCTGTCTCGCCTTCGTGTACACACGCACGCACATACATCAAGTGTGCACGCTAAAAATCCCACGTTCATCATAAGAGTAGGCTGTGGCCGGTGTCGTGGTAAACAGAAATACTGTCGCACGCACCAGAGTGAATAGCAGGGTGGATGTTTGCACATAAAGTAGCGCTTAGCGGCAGCAGGCTTTCACTGCTTCGTCCTCCAGCCCTGCGGCAGCGTGAGCATTTCCGCAGAGATGGATATGTGCGCCGAGGAGAAGTCTACCATACCATACCATACCATACCATACCATACCATACATTCTAAGCAACCGCAGTCCACAACAGTGTGTTTCGACGAACCTGTCAGAATACTGCCGTAATATTGAGTAACGTGACAGAACCGGTATCTATATAATAATAATAATCATAATGAGTATTGTATAGGCGCTTTACCCAATTTCACGAATCGGCTCAAAGCGCCGCGAACTGAACCCAACACGCACGCTCACGTGAATCACACGCATTCTCCCACACACTGGACATAAACACATTACAATCACGTGGTGCGAAGGGTCAGCTCAGCTATTTAAATTTCGGAATTTTAGAATTACATTTATTTTTCAAATCTGAACTACGATAAACAACCAAATGATAATTCGTTAGTGTGGCTTCCTATTGACTAGTAGACGATTGCGAAGAGCAGAATTATCTACATTGCAAACCATGTCAACGCAAACTTGTCAGATGTTGGCGGTCGGTGGTCTAGTCTTTAAGAGACCTGTCACCAATGCGAGAGGTCAGGGGTTCGAGTCCCACTCGGGGCAAAGAATTTTTCCTTCTCGTATGTGGCACCGTTCATTCGGGCCGATCGTCGGTGGGTTCTCTCCGGGTAGTCCGGCTTCCTCCCCCCTCTGCTTTGGAAATGTTCAGCCCACCAAATTTGAAAAATACATGCAATTCCAAGTTCCGAAAATTAAATAGCTGAGCTGACCCTTCGCACCACGTGATTGTAATGTGTTTATGTCCAGTGTGTGAAAGAATGCGTGTGATTCACGTGAGCGTGCGTGTTGGGTTCAGTTCGCGGCGCTTTGAGCCGATTCACGAAACTGGGTAAAGCGCCTATACAATTATTATTATTATTATTATCATATTGTGTGACCTGACAGAGCCGGTATACTGTGTACTATGACAAACAACCTAATGGAAATCAGTTGACAATCACTGCTCCCAGACATCCGCTAGTAAGTGGATGATTGTGAAACGTTAAACAGAATTATAGCAATCCTAGGTAACCTGACAGAATCGCTATGCTGCTACCACGATAAACAACCTAATGAAAATCTGTTGACGATCACTGCTCACACGGTCAGTGGAAAATATTTTGGGGCATTAAGTGCCACTGGTCAGTACAACTAATGTGAAGATGCTTCATAAAGTCCAAACATTTGGGGGTGGGGAGGAGGGGCGGAGAGGTTGGGGTGGGGTGGGGTAGAGCACTGGACATTCAATGCTCGGGTCGTGAGTTTGAATACCAACTGAGAGCATAAACGATTGCGCTGGTTTCTTTTTTTCTTTTCTGTTCCGTCTTTGATATCACCCTAATAGGGGTTTGGTCTAGTGGTTTAGGTATCCGACCTTGGATCCTGAGCCGCCCTGTTCGGATCCCTGGTGGGCAGGAATTTGGGTAGATTTTTTCTTTCCCAAATAGAGTCAAAATCACGTGCAGACTTTTTTTTTGTATTACGGTGCCTGTCCCGCCCTCGTGTACACACGTACGCACAAATATCAAGTGTGCACGCTACAAATCCCACGTCCATCTTTCGAAGAAGAGTAGGCCGGTGGCGTGGAAAACAGAAATACTGTCGCACGCACTAGAGTGAAAAGCAGGGTGAAGGTTTGCACATACCGTAGCGCTTAGAGGCAGCAGGCTTTCACTGCTTCGTCCTCCAGCCCTGCAGTGCCGTGAGCATTTCAGAAGAGATGGTTATATGCGCCGAGAAGAAGTCTACCATACCATACCATACCATACCATACCATACCATACCATACCATACCATACCAAAAAAGCAAGACCGCTTTGGTAAACCACAGACAAACAAACAACAAAACCTCCGTCGGACGCATGAGCACTAAACATTCGCGAAACCACAGATCAAAACTCCCGATGAAGCCCTGTGCTTCGGTCATCCAGTGTGTTGACTGGCCACTGGCCAGCACAACAAGGTAATGGATCTAATAAAACACGCGTTACAAACACCTCGCCACAAATCCGCTGAGGGGCCTAACCCATAACCTTGCTTAATCCGCCAACAAGGTCATCTTGCCCTATCGCTTCTGTTTGGTGTTGACTGATTGTGTTTGCTGCTCACGCAATCCCTCCCGTCAACACTGCTGGTCGTTAATTGAATAAAGCTATGGCCTCGCTCAAAACTGCCGCCATGTTTTTAATCATCGAACTGGGAGGTGGGGACCATGGGTGGGGGTGGGGGTAGGGGTAGGGTAGGTGGGGGATGGGGGTTGTTTGTTTACTTTTGCCGTGTGTGGATTGATCTGAGGCATGTGTTCGATCGTGGGTCCTAATATTCACCGGAAACACCACCGGAAACACCGCCAAGTATAGTAAGAATGCTGACAGAAGTTAGTTAGTTAGTTATTTAGGGCTTAACGCCGCGCAAGCATGCTGACAGAAACCACACACAAATGTAAATGGTGGTGAAAACAAAGATCTAAAACATGTCTGGCCTAATTAAGAAGAAGAAAAAAGACGAAAAAAACAAAAAAAAACAAAAACAAAAAAAACCCGCAGACTCTACCTAACCCCTAGCCCTAAACCTCAGTCATTCTGACTTAACCGTACACCTCATTCAACCTAGGTTACTATTCCTAAACCGCATTCAAAATGTGTTACTAACTATAAACTTCATTCAGCCTAGGTTACTACCCCTAAACTACTTGTATTCCTAAACCTCAGTCTGGTGGTAGTGTTTCCGGTTGTTGTTTCGGTGTTTCCGGTAAATAGACGGACAATTCCATCGTCAAGCACACGC